>PVKC010010694.1:0-25468 GCA_004027635.1 Crocidura indochinensis | reverse complement strand
TTTTTTTCTTTTTATGGATTTTGGGTCATATCTGGCAGTGCTCGGGGGTTATTCCTGGCTCTGTGCTCAGAAATTGCTCCTGGCAGACACGAGGGACTATATAGGATGCTGGGATTTGAACCACCATCTGTCCTAAATTGGCGGCATGCATGACAAATGCCCTACTGCTATGCTATCTCTCCAGCCCCAAATACTTGATTTCTAACTAATTTCCTTGATGTGCTGATAAACCCCATACTCTGGACACTGAGGCTCTTACAACGATTTCAACTAATAGAGTTTCTATGGGGAAAAATTGCAGAAAAACAAAACAACAGCAAAAAAAAAAGAGAACTAATACAATAGGACATGCTTAATTTGTAAATCAAAGAGACATCAGAGTTGTGTTTCTAAAGTAATTAAAGTATGACAATACATATGATATCAGAGCTGTATTTTAAAAGTATTTAAAGTATGGCAATACCACAATGAGAGATCATCTTATCCTACTTTTCTAACCACCAAAACTACCAGTGGATCAAACAAAACATGCCCAAGTCACTCTTGAAGCAAAGTGTCTTTCTGTCAGCAATTCCATGTAAAGGGGAACCTCTGTTTTTTGGAAAAACCACGTGGTGTTCAGCCCATGCTTGGGGAAAAGAGCATTGAAATTTTGGACCTGAGGGAAGGGTAAATTAGAATCAAATCTATTTTCTTAACAGGTTTGAGAAATGAAGTGATATTTGTGAATGCAATGAGAAAATGAAATCTCACAGATTACATATAATATTGACATTTTCATTTGTTTATATAATTTAGTTGCTCCATCTTTAAACTGAATTTTTAAACATAAAAATATAGACTTTTGCTTTTTTATTTTTATAAACATTCTAGGCACAGACTAAAACATTTACAAGGTGCTATGGTCAGTTTAAAACTTAAATAACTCAAGCAGCCAAAAAAATATGCATCAGAGTCAAATGAATAAACACGGTTCTAGAGGTGACAAGAAGAATATCAAAGACAAGGGGAAGAAAATCTTGTGCCAACTTGAGTGGGGAAAAAAGAAGGAAACAAAAGGACCAAATTCTGGAAGAATAATTTTACAAACATCTGAGATTCATTTTTCATTGTTAATGTTATACAACAATATCCTATGGTCATTATCTTAATTATAAGTATTTGATATAAATATGGAAGTATACTTCTAACACTTCCTGTTTACTACACAATAAATTAGTTACTGCTAGTTTGGATAGTGTGTCTTGGAGAAATTGATCAACATTTTGCACACCTTTTGCATTTTATGCACTTCTCAAACTCATTATTATAGAGATGAACAACAGGTAAAAGGTTTTGTATAGTTCACTAGTAAGTGTATGGAAGTTTATAGCATAATGGTATTTCAAGAATATTTACAAAATAAGCAACAAATAAAAAACCTCATTTTGTCATAATCTAATATAGACTATATATTTGTGCTTCCATAGTTATTTTTATATACATATGCATAACTGAATAAAATTATTTTACTACCATTTAGGAGGTAAAAATGGACCACATTATTCTTTTCCTTTCATTTTTATGAGATTAAAATGATTACATTCATTTGACATGTAAAAAATTCATATATATGATGAAAAATATTTGAAAAATATCTGATATAAAAACAAAGACTTATTGTTTTGAAGAGAAATGAAGATTTTTATAAGTAACAGTAATAAAATAAAATAAAACAAAACAAAACAAAAACAAAAGGACCAAATTCTTTCAGCAAATTGCTACTGGTGATATACCTCACACTCAGTGAGTGTTAACATTACTTAAATTAGATTGAATTAAAGACTATATTCTCAATATATTCTTCTAAACATAGTCTCAATATATTTACTTTCTCAAGGAAGAAAATTTTATTAGAAATCAAGAACAAAGAGACTAAGGATTAGAACAACTGGTAAGGCACTTTTCTTGGACTCAGCTGACCTGGTCGTTTGATCCTCACCATCCTATATGATCCCCTGGGCAACATCAGGATTCATTCCTGAATGCTGAGCCAGAAGTAATCCCTGAACATTACTGTATATATCTCCAAAATAAACAAACATAAATAAATAAACAAATAAAAAACAAGAGGAGAGATCAAAGGTGATAGATCTGAGTGGGTCCCTAATATCTATTGGATTCTAGGAAAGGATCAGATATGCCAATTACACCATTGTATATATATATATCTGTGGTATACTATGTAATATGTAATATGTAAGCATCATTTCCTTCAGAGACAAGAACCTACTGGAACTAGATTAACTAATCATGCTCAAACACAGATACATATTTTCATCAACCTCCTGTTAGAAGACACAGACCCCCTGATCACTATGATGAAGAATGGAGATATAGACTTAAGTTGATATTGGGGCCTTAGACAACTAAGTTTATGAAATTAAGAAAATTTTTAGCATCCTCCCACTCATTCATACTACTTTGAAAAGATGGGCATTAAGACCCCTACGGGCTGATTCTGATCACCCAATACAAGTTAACATTATTAGCCAAAACAGTAGCAAACCAAACCTCAAGCACTTTATTGAGATAAACTGGCTCTAAGCTCAGAAGTATATAAGGAATGGGTCCAAGAAAGTGTGGGAACTGTTTCATATTGCTGAAGACATATGTCATACTTCATGTTTATTGATGGCATCTATGCCATTGGCACAAAAAGAAAGATTCCTATTCAGGAGGTGAGAGAGTAATTCAGAAAATCATGTTTGAATTGTTTAATCAGTTGGATGGATTTGACTCAAAGGGAGATGTGAAATTTAGCATGGCCATAAACCAAATAGAAACTTTGGATCCAACATTTCTCAAGCCAGGCTGCATTGACGGACAAGTTGCCTTTGCCAAATGAGAAGACCAAGAAGCACATCTTTCAAATCCACACCAGTAGGATTATGCTGGCCATGGACTTTACCTTAGATGATTTATGGCTACAGATCACCTCTCCTAGGGCCAACATCAAGGCAATATGTACAAAAGCTGACTTTGGGGAAAAGGGAAAGGAAAAAAAGAAAAGGAAAAAAAGATTTAAAAAGCCAAAGGAAAGCAAAAGGAAAAACCCTGAGGGATTGGATTTCTATTAAACCAGAATGGCTTTCAATAGGTGAGTTTATTTTACTAAGTCATCCCAAGTGGGGTATGAATGTGTGAGTGTGTAAGTTGTCTGGAGAATTTCTTTGTCTATTTTATCTTTGTTAAAACCTAAAACCTCCTGAGCATGACTGTGAAGACTAATTTGTCTCATTTCACCCACTAGGCACACACAGTACACTTGCCATCTAATGTTTTTCTCAAAAAAACAAAACAAACAAACACCTTCTAAGATGAGTATAGATTGAATAGTTTCGCCCATTCCATGGGTAGCCTTTGTAATCTAGTCATTGATTCCTTTGAAGTGTAGAAACTTCTCAGCTTAATGTAGTGCATTTGAATATCATTGATTGCAATAGCTTGGACGTTTGGAGGAAACAACAGTATTTCATCCTTGAATATGTCTTTAGTTTCAGTTACCATGGAGTGTTTTACATATGTTTTGCTCTACGTTCATTATGGTTTCGGGTTTGATATTGAGTCCTTTAATTCATTTTGATTTGACCTTTGGGATGATATTAAAGATAGGTCTGAGTTCCCTTTTTTGCATGAAGTTGATCAATTATCTCAACCCCACTCATTGAAGAGGATTTTCTCACTTGGCTTTGTATTTCTTGGCCATTTATCAAAGATTAAATGATGATGTATCTATTCATCACTCTCTGGATACTCAAGTTTATTCCATTAATTTGAGGGTCTGTCTTTACTCAAATAAATACGGCTTTATAGTACAGTTTAATTTGAGGGAAAGCGTTGCTTCCCATATTTTTCCCCAAGGAGTGTTTTAGTTCTTTATAGACTTTTATTGTTCCAAATAAATTTCAGGAGTGTTTGATTCACGTTTTTAAAAAAATGTCATGGGTATCCTTATAGGGATTGCATTCTATATGTACAATGCTTTTAGAAGTATTAGCATTTTAATGATATTTAATCTTCCCAAACAATAATTTGGGTCCTTAGGATTTTCTTAGTATCACATCATCTGTAAACAGAGAAAACTTAACTTCTTCATTTTCTATCTAGACATCCTTGATATCTTTTTATTGACTGATTACTATGGCAAGAACACTGACAATTTAGCAGAAAAAATCTAACCTCATTCAAAAATCAGGAGAAGAAATGAACAGAAATTTTCTCAAAGGAAATATACAAATGGCCAAAAGGTACAGGAAAAATGTTCCACATTACTTATCATTAGGGAGTTCCAAATTAAAAGGTCTGGGGCCAGAGAGATAGCACAGTGGTAGGGTGTTTGACTTGCATGCAGCTGATTCAGAACAGACCCGGGTTTGATTCCCAGCATCCCACATGGTCCCTCAATCCTGCCAGGAGCCATTTCTGAGTGAAAAGTCAGGAGTAATACCTGAGTGATGCCAAGTGTGGCACAAAAACAAAACACCAATGAGGTATTATCTTACACCATAGAGACTGGCACACATCACAACCAGTGCTGGCATAAATGAGGGAACAAAGGGACTCTAATACACTGTTTGTGGAAATAAGGACTAATTCAACCATTTTTGGAAAACGATATGTATATTCCTCAAAATATTAGAAATTGTTGTGATCCTACTTGATACAGTAATATCACTCCTAGGGATACATCCTAAGAACCTAAAAATGCCATACAGAAAAGCTCTCTGCATTCCTTTGTTCATCACAGCACTATTTTCAATAGCAAGGATCTGTAAATAACTCAAAGTACCTGAGAATAAATAAATGGTGAAAGAAACTTTGGTACAGTTAGACAGTGGACTATTATGAAGATGTTAGGTAAAATGAAGTATTGAAATGTTTATATATATGAATTGATATGGAGAGTGTTATGCTGAGTGAAATGAGTCAGAGGGAGAGGGATAGACATAGAATAACCTCGCTGTTGTGTAGGGATAAAAAATAAAAGATTGCATGGTTATAATATCTAGTGATAATAGAGATAAGTTCCAAGAGGCTCACCATTGGTAGGAAGCTTGATACACAGGACTTAGTACAATTAGAGTAGAAAATAATTAACAATGACAGAGATAGTTGAAAGTGATCACTCTAGACAAGTACTTCATATTAAAAGGCAGAAAGTAACATGGACAGTACTCCTTCATTAACAGCAGTGGAAAAACACATCATTAAAATAGAGAAAAAGAAAGAGAAAGAGGAACAAAATGTCTGTCCCAGCGATGGTCGTTTTGGGTGGGAGAAAAAATGAGGACATTTAGATAGAAAACAAGTACACTGGTGTAGGGTGGTGTAGAACATTGATGGTCGGAATGCTCCTGATTTAATGGCACAATGTACCTAAAGATTTGTAATCCACTTTGGTCAAAATAAAAATCTATTAAAAAGGAAAAAATGCTACAAATAAAATTCTTAAATCCTATTTCATACCTAAATAAACTGTAATGAGTATTATTAATGCGCATCAATTTCTTATATGATACTATCATACTACTTTATATTTTATTTTCTATGACTGGTTTACTTTCTTTTACTTTAGAAAACAGATTCACTATTAGTATTAACTTCTTTTGCAAGTTATTTTCTTATTTTTTAATTTTTAATTTTAATTTTTTCTTTTATTTAAACACCATGATTACAAAGTTGTTCATGATTAGGCTTCTGTCTTACAATTTATTTATTACACTTTACCCGTGAACATTTCCCACCATCAATGTTTCTACTTTTTCTCCTTCCCTACTACCCTGCCTGCTTTTCTCTTTCTTTTTCTCCCCCTATCTCTATCTCTTTATCTCTTTCATGCACACTCACTTTCCATTTCTCTTGTCTTTTTTCTTAGCAAGTTTTTCCAGAAAATTATTTAATGAGACCATACAAAATAATAAAATATAAAAAGAAAATTATGCTTATAAAGCCTTATAAACTTAATGCCAGTGAGTGTGTTAATATATATATATATATGACAAAGAATATGTCCTTCTTTAAATAAATATAGTCAAAAGTGTTTTAAGTATGCTAATTTTAGAAAAGTAATGAGTTATATATATATATATATAGATTTGTGAATTAACTTGTTTCAAGTGGATACAATGTCAGTTGCTCCAGTATTTTGTTCTCCTTATCAAAATTAAGGGACACTGGGAAATATAAATCATTGTACATAGCTATGCATGTAACTACTGTTTCTATACCTAGTGGTAAATCATAGAATTCATGGGTTAAAAAATAATTTTGAGGTTTACAACTGGGATCAGAGAGATAATACAATGGGAACGCTTCTTTTCCTTAAACAAGGTTGACCCAAGTTTAAGCCTCAGAATACATATGGTCCATCAAGCAGTGTCATGAGTATACCCGGAGCACAGTAGGCATAGACCCTAAACCATAAATAAATAAAACTCATATCTTCTTACCCTTACAATATACACTAGTCCCTTCTAAGGAAACTTTAGCTTTTAGATTTACTAATGTACAAATTGTTCGGTGTCTTTTGTTAAAAAAATACATAGGACATAGATGTTATTTAATATATGGAAACACTGTGACCAGCAACATTGCTGAATGATTAGAAAAATGACCCTACATATTTTATGTTTCATATGGAATTTAATTTAAACAGTTTGAAATATACTCTCTCTTTATTTTCACTGTTTTCAGGGTTGTTAGAGTTATGACCATAAATAAAAATTAGAGGCAGAAAGAAACTTGAAAAAGTCTGTTCATTTTTATAATCTTGTTTCCTTAGAAATTGTTAATATATAGTTATAGGTTAATATTAATAAAATTGATGTAAATAGTTACTGGAATAGTTTGATATCAGGTATGAGTACTTATATATAGAACATTTTAGAAATTAAAGGAAAATTGCATAACATTTCCCTCTACAATATATTGCTATAGGAATAATATTAAATTAGGACCAGATATAAATCTTTTCTGGGTTTTATGTATCTCTTGAAACAATAATTTTGAATACAATATTTTATGTATTATTTTACACACTATTTACATATTTTTCTCCACGGTTGCAATCTGTTAAGTATAGTTATTTTTAAAAGCATGATCCAATTTTGTAACTGTGTCTATAAATCTAAATTCATTGTATCTTTCTTATGCTCCATGTATAGAAATATATTAAAGTATTATTATTATATTTTTATTATATTTTATTATATTTTTATTATATTTTTGAAATGTTGTCAAATGTAATTTTGAAGAAGAATTGACAATAGTGAAACTGTTATTCATCCTTGAGCAACAGATGTTTTTAATGTGGTCAAATAAATTTTGCCACTGTATTGTGTTTATTATCTTCCTTTCTTTTTTCTCTAGAGCCACCGTTGGGGAAAATGTCATCTTCAAGTTGAGAGTCTTTAGTCAAAAATAATAAATATGTTAGTATTCATGTTGACAGTGAATAATAATTTTATTATTGTCTTTATTTGTTTGAAAGCTTGAGTTCTAAGAACTAAACATTAAGAAGTGAAGTTCCAGTAGCAATATCCTATTACTCTTAATAACACCTCATCAAGTAGACAAAATAATGTGATTTTCATTGCTTTTAATTTGAAGTCCATCAGATTACATGCACCAATAAAAAGACTTGTCATCAGAGTGTGCATAAGGTTGAGAGAAACAGAATCTCTCTAATAAAAAATCCCATGCAAGGCTTATCAGTTACTTACACCAGGTAAAATGTCAAGCAACACCTAGTCAGGAAATCAATGCCTATTCATGTAGAATTTTTTTCTCCTGCAATAGGAAGATAAAATTAACATTCTGACATATTAAAACATTGTGTTTGTATTCCTTCAGGTATGGTACTACATAATAAAGACATTTCAATCTCTAAAGGTTTGCAGATTCTTTCTGATTCACTGAAGCCACAATAAGTCAGAATACTTATCTGAGTGTATATAGTACAGACCATTGGAGATTTGTTCCTTTCACATGCTATCTGCTTCAGTCTCTTTTTGCCCTCCCTATTGATTCCAAGCTGTGATAATTTCTTATGGTATTTATTAAATCTCAAACTCAGGCAACAAATGAATTTCTCTGCCAACAAACACTGTCTGGCTTTGACTTTAATCCATAATTTCACAAATTTGAATTTCTTTGATAAATGTTACCATGGGATAAATATCCTTGAAATAAGCAATATCCTTTAAAAAAAAAGTGTGATTTTGGAGTCACACTCAGTGGTGCTCAGAGCTTTCTCTTGCTTGTCTTCACACTTCATTTCCATCTGTATTTGGGAAGATCTTATGTCCTCTCAGGAATTGAAGCAGAGTTGGCTAAGTGCAATCTGAACCCTACCAGTGTACTATTTCTTCAGCTCCAATAAATGTTTGTTATGAATATGAAAATATCCTGATTGATAAAAAATGAAATCACATGGACCGAAGTGATAGCGCAGCGGTAGGGCATTTGCCTTGCACATGGTTGACCCAGGATGGACCTGGGTTCAATCCCTGGCATTCCATATGGTCCCCCAAAGCCGGAGCGAATTTTTAGCACATAGTCAGGAGTAATCCCTGAGCATCACCAGATGTGGCCCCTAAGCCAAAAAAATCATAGAACTTACATATAAATTATTTGTCTTTTAATAATCTATAAATAGTAACAAGTATCTGACTTGGTTGTTTTTTCTAGGAATAAAGTTCTTTAATGTCCAAAAGATTGATATCAACATTAAGTTATTTATACAGAGGTATTTGAAAGAATTAACATGACAAAAGATGACTAAAATTGTATGTTTGTGTGTGTTTATGTACATAGATCTCATAAGCAAAGGCTGGCATATGTAGAGGATATATTCTTGTTACCAAGATCCATGTTTATAAGATGGTTAAAATATAACTGTTTCTTATTATATTTTCCCATTGTTTGACACTGAGGAAAGGAAATATCTTTACTATATGATTGTTTCATGCTCACCGCCCAAGATTTATGCAAATATGTTATTAGCAAATGATTTCTAATAAATTAACCTTAATTTTATTCAATCAGGAAACATTATAAATTGGAAAAGACTCAGAAATAGAATGGTTAGAATAAATTAAAATGTAAAAGCTTTGTTGAAGAGAAATAGAGGTATGGAGTGATGATATTTATATGGATTTGGAGAATTGTTTATACAATTTGAAGAATTGTTATCAGGCAGTAAAACATATCCAGTGTACTAGGGATATAATTCGAGATGAGATTGTCCCTGATGTATTGTTTGCATAAAACCAAGCTATGAGTGAGTTTGAAAATCACAATGGTTTCAATAAAATTAATTAAATTTTTAAAAAGTATTTTATATGGTAACTACTAAAAGCTCCTCTTTTCTGTAAATAGTAATAGTAGTAGTAGCAGTAGTAAAACTATTTGATAACTTGAACAAATTCAAGTGACAACCTTATGCTATAAATATGTAATCTGCAATATTTTCTTTTTCTTTGAGTCAACCTCTTTCTTTCCCTTACAACAGTATTGTGCTTATTCATACATACTCTATCCAGACTTTAGACTATCTAGTTAAATTTCTTCGAGGCAAAGGTGTTAAAAAAAAGTGCTCACTTCCCATTCAGTTATCTTAGTCCAAATTTCCACTTCAAAAACATGATTTTCAAGAATATAATTTTACCATCAGTTAAGAAAAAATACTGCTATGAACAGTGTTTTGTCCTGTGTTTTAAAAGAATATCAATTCAAAATGTTTATCATCCATTTATGTTTAGATATCTAGTTTATTCAATATTTCTTTCCAAATATCAGGCATATGTCATATAAGTAGTATTTTTCTTTTAGAATAATTAATAGCTGCAGCAAAAACCAAAATTACTAACAAATGCTGACAAATGTCTTCCGCATATTAATCTTAGAGCATAATTTCAAAACATCTCAATGTCGACTGAGTTGGTTAAAATGTGATTATCAATGAGTGGAAAAAAGAGGAATCTTTTGAATTTTCTATGCCATAAAAATGAATTTATAGTCTATTTACAAATTCCACTTTGTTGATATTTGGGGGTTAGATAATAAAGTGGACAGGGCATTTTTCTTGTATGCAGCTAACCTGAGTTTGATCCCTGAGACCCATTTGCTCTCCCAATCACAATCAAGCAAGCATTGTACCTTAACTTAGTGTGGCTAACCATTGCTAGATATAGTGCGAAAACAAAAACAAAACAAAACATACTATCTGAGACATCTATTCTGAGGTTACTTCACCTATACAGAAGATATTACAATGGCATGAAGGGGAATTCTGGTTAACATTATAAATCTTAGAAGCTATATTTTTCAATTACAGGAGTAAATAACAAGATAGCGTTGTGAAAACTAAAGTTGGCAAATATTGAGTTATTTACAAAAGCATATTTTGTTGCTGTTCTGATGTGGATTTTATGATAAGATTAGTCTGAATCAAATGGTAGTTATAATTTACTGTAAGTATAACAAAGTTTACTCATCAAAAGTAGATATATGGTTTATAGTAAATCAATATTAAATAGTAAAGCACTGATGTAAGTAATAATAATAGAATTAATAAGCATGATATTAAAAAAAGTAGAAATATATGTTTATCATGATTTTCTGGTACTCTTATAATCTCATCATGTACTTTGTTTCATTTAAGAATTGCAATGACTTTAAGGCTGCATTTATACCCATTTTTACTAGTAAAGAACAAGTATGGATAATAGATTATTTTTTTCTTGTAAAAGGTCAATACAATAATTTTCTGCCCTAATAATTGGACTTCATAATTCAAAAAGTATGAATACCAATTTAAGTCTCATATAATATTTATCATGAGTTTTTAAACGTATAGATGCAAATAAAGACAAATTAATTTGTACTATTTTATCATTTATTACTCAGTCAAATAGGATTTTTCCTGTTCATAACTGAGAACATTTATCAAATCTATTTACTTCTTCATTTTTATATTGCATTTAACATCTTTTGTAGGCTTGTGTTTCATCAATAATGCCACTATTTAGAAGATTTCAGACTCATAACACTCCACTTAACAGAAAACTAGTGTCAATATATTATAGACATAACAAATGCTTTATATGCAAAATAGATATATTTACTCTTTTCTACTTCAAGCACCACAACTTCACAGCCATTTATTTATTTATTTATTGGTTTTTGGGCCACACCCGGTGACGCTCAGGGGTTACTCCTGGCTATTCGCTCAGAAGTCGCTCCTGGCAGGCACGGGAGACCATATGGGGAACCAAGGGATCGAACCGCGGTCTGTCCTAGGTTAGCGCAAGCACCTTATCTCCAGCGCCACTGCCCGGCCCCCACAGCCATTTATTCTTGTCTTTCCTGTATGTATTGATGATACCAAGTTCTATATATATTCTTAAGCCAAAATTAGTGTGAACATATGGCTCACTGCATCTCTCTCTTTTCATAGTTTATCCAGGTAGT
Organism: Crocidura indochinensis; assembly: GCA_004027635.1. Lineage (NCBI taxonomy): Eukaryota > Metazoa > Chordata > Mammalia > Eulipotyphla > Soricidae > Crocidura > Crocidura indochinensis. Next base: position 13,954 of record PVKC010010694.1, on the reverse strand, counting down.
CAAAAACAATTAAAATAAAGGAACTAATATTAGTATGTCTCAATACCTTTCTATTTTATCTTGAGTTGCTTTGGTATGTTTCCATTTTTCACATGTCAGTGAGGAAATCAAATCTCTAAATATAAAATAACAGTTTTCTTTGTATAGCATAGTACTAGGTTAATTACCTCCCACTACAGAAGTTATGTATCTCCAAACATATGTACAGTTATAAGTATATAAAACATATATAGTATTATATCTGTTCATGTATACATATATATATATGTTAACTCCAATGAAAGATAACATTTTTATATAATGCAGTTTACATTGAAGACCTTCTACATAATTATATAGGGTTGTAGTCATGTTTGTTATAGATTATTCTTTCTTTATCTTACATAAAATTTATGAAACATCTTTAGCAGTCTTCAGAGAGTCTTGTGGTTTACTTCAGTGGCAAAGCAATGTGTGGCTAAATGTTTCAATGCTTGGATCTATGTATTGAGAACAATTATGGCCGTACTGATGGCTCTTGTGGAATTGGTGTCAGGTCTCTACATGTAGACTAGACATGCACTCCAATCTTCTCTGTTACCTTCATATTAGGCTTTTAATATTTTAAGCATTTATATGTTCATAAAATATTGAACAAAGAGTAAAATACCTAGAAATTTTGAAGATCTTATTAATGGAGCATTTAGTTCAATATTACATATAGATATAAATACATATGTCTGATATTACTCTCTAAGTTATTACTTAGATATTTCAAAGATTAGATTGTATTAGAGAAGTAGACACAGGTAGAATGGATCTTTATTCCCTTCATTACACCATTAACATTTTGGTTATGTTGGAATTGATATTCTGCCACACTACTAACAAATTCATGTCAAATACAATATTTTATTTGTCATGATTTCAGTGTCATAAAGGAATATTTTTTGACAGCAGGTAAGGAATTAGCCTTGCATAAGGCTAATTCTGGTTAATTCTTGCTACTAAATATGGTCTTTTAAGTACATTAATAATGATTCTTAAACACATAACTAGAAATAAGCTTTGAGTACCACCTGGTGTGGCAAAATAATGTGAAAAAAATTAGAAGACTATATCTCTGAGTACCTTATTAATATATTTTATTCACACATGTTGCTCTCTGTAGTTTTTAACTTTATACATATTCTTATATAATGTTACAGTCGAATAAATTCTACTCTTTTCAACTATTATTAGCATAATGTCACATTATATGCAATCAAAATTTGCTCCAAAATACAATAATTTGTTTAACTCCCATACTCTTTCTATACTATTCACATCATAAAGAAGACAGGAAAGGTTAGTCAGTGAGCAAAATAACATTTCAAATAATAGAGGAAAGAATCATCAACAAATATATATATATATATATATATATAACTTACTATTTTTATATCAACTCTAAACAATATATATTATGTTATGTTTAAATATTTCAGCTTATTGCAATTAATGGCAAATAACTTCTATTTTCTTGGTAAGAAAGAACTCTGATTCTTTCTTATGAAGTTGCAAATACAAATCTTACATAGGAAAGAAGAAATTTATACTATAACAATTCTTTCTCTTTGGTGCACTGCAAAGGACAGGGATGTATGACTCAAATAACTTCAAGGATACAAACCCAACTTTTGAGTTGAAGAAGAATGGAGAAAAGTATTTTATTTTATTTATTTTGGTTTTGGGGCCACACCCGGTGACACTCAGGAGCTACTCCTGGCTCTGAGCTCAGAAATTGCTCCTGGTTTGGGGGACGGGATGCCAGAGATCGGACCGAGATCCCTCCTGGTTCAGCCGCGTGCAAGGCAAATGCTGTACCGCTGCTTTATTGCTACCTCCTATTTATGCTTTTTTTACAGTCTACTATTAATATAAAATCAAAACTATATTTATACACATATGTGTTTTGCGTGAATTTTATCTTAACACAGTATGTATATATCTACATGTTTATATACATGCATCCCTTGAATGTTTAGAAGTAAATGTATGTCTGCCTTTTGTCCTTGAAAAATAATATAGTGTATTTATTATGTGTTTTTATTTTGTGTGTGAGTAAAATTAAATTTTAGGATAATCCTAATTTGGGTTGGAACAGGCAGAGTCCTTCCCTGGGTGTGAGCCATGCCATTTCATATGTCTTTGAGGCTTCCAGGAATTATTCCTGAGTGCAGAGCCAGGAGAAAGCTCTGTTTGGTACTACTATGGTCCAAAAACAAAATAAAAACAAGCAAAATAAAGGACCTAATCTTAGGATATCAAAAATATTGAGAATATCATTTTTATGAATGTAAAGAAAATCCTGTTTCAGATTATAGTGAATTATTTCATCAACTTTGTTTTGAAGCTTTCTAACTCTTTACCATACTTTGTTTTAGTTAAAAAGAAAAATAAGGGTATCATACTGACCTAAAACCATATCCCATGTTTTTAGTTAACTATTTGCCTTTAATTTAATAACATGAATTCTTTACACCAGTTTCTATTTTAAAATGGTGGTAACACTGATTTTCAGTGCAATACTTATATGAGAGACAGCATATTCAAAGTCAAACACTGATTTTCAGTGTATTACTTATACGAGAAATAGCATATTCAAAGTAAAATTTCTGTGTAAATTACACCATTTGTGTACACAACTAATCAAATAAATTTTACAATTTAATAAGAATAAATGAATAGTTGGATAATATATACTATCATTTCTATATTTTATTCTTTAAAATATCTTTATTTAAGCACCATGATTATAAACACGTTTGTAGTTGGATTTTAGTTATGAAAAAGAACACCCTCCTTTACCAGTGCAATATTCTCACCATCAATACTCCCCAATATCCTCGTCCCTCACCACTTGCCTGTATTAGAGGCAGGCATTCTATTTCTCTCATTTACTACTATAAATGATAGTTTATATCATTTATATAGTCATGATAGTTGTTCGTGTAGCTACTTCTCTAACTGCACTAATCACTATTTGTGGTAAGATTCATATCTTCCACCCGTCCTTCCAGCCCTCATATGTAGTGTTGCTGTGTATTATTACAATAATGTCTTTTATTTTCTTAAACCCATTGATGAGTGAGACTATTCTCTGGTCCTTTTAAACTTCATTGTTATTGTCTCTGGTTATTATTACCATACTATCTTCTATTTTTCTTAAATCCAAAAGGTGAGTGTAATTATTCTGTGTGATCTATCTCCCTCTGACTTATTTCACCCAGCATAATAGTTTCCATGTCCATCCATGTATAGGACAATTTCATGACTTCATATTTTTCTCATGTCTGCATAGTATTTCATTATGTTAATGTACCACAGTTTCTTTAGCCACTCATCTGTTGTTGGGCATCTAGGTTGTTTCCAGATTTAGGCTATTGTAAATAGTGCTGTGATGAATATTGGTGTGCAGAGTGCATTTTTGTATTTTTTTTATGTTCCTGGGGTATATTTGTAGGAGAGATATACCTGGATCATAGGGAACCTCAATTTCAAGTCTTTTTGAAGGATCTCAAGATTGTTTTCCATAAATGCTGGACTTGATGGAATTACCATCAGTAGTAATGAGAGTTCTTTTCCCCCCACATCTTCACTAGAATGAATTGCTCTTGATCTTTTTGATATTTGTCAGTCTCTGTGGAGTGAGATGGTACCTTATTGTTGTTTTGCATCTTCCCTATGATTAGTGATGTGGAGGATTTTTTCATTTGTCTTTTAGCCATTTGTATTTCTTCTTTGAGATAGGTATTAGGATTGACCATGGCAACATTGTGTTACAAAGAGAAACACTAACCTGGGCATATTTTTGACATTTATAACACTGAAGAAACATAGAATCCAAAAAAGGTATATGGCATATTAGAAATTATGAAGATTATGTTCGCTAATATCTGACCTGTGTATTGGATTTTCATAATATAAATTCTATTAGAAAGGGATCCAATCTATTTTAAATAAAAAAAACTATAAAGAGATAATAAAATAAAATTACATCATATTACTTGGAATAAGAGTCTTAGAAAAAGGCAGATTAGAGATATATGCAGGTTGTTCTCTGATTATTTCCTATTAACTGAATAAAACAGATATATTTTTGTTTTAGCAAATGCATACCATTGTCAAAAAATCAATACATATATAATGGTGATGTTGAACTATTAAACTAGTTGTGGTGAACAAGTTAGACACAAAAAGGCAACATTTTAAACTGTGAGAGTCAAAGAGCCACACCACGCAGTGATCTGCCAAAACAGACAAATATTCACACAAAAGCATCTAATTTTAACAATAATATATTAAACACATATTGCATTTTGTCATTTTGAGTGAGGGTCAAAATCCTGCAGTGATGGTGAGGATGTGCTGCGTCCTTCACATTAAGAACTCACGGCAAGATATGACCCAACATGTGACACGTGGGTCCCCCGCTCTCTGGCCCTTGCAGTTGTTTTCGAGGGGTGGGAGATTGGAGGACTCAGCCTGGGGGCAGGAGGGACTCCGCCCTCGGAGATCTCTCCTCAGAGGTCCCTCTTCAGAAGCAGCAGAACAAAATCCAAACTTGACAAAGAGCCACAGTATACAAAATGATGATAAGAGGCAAAGAGCCACATTCATTTAGGCCCAGAGCAGCATGGGACTCAGAGCCGAGTTTTCCACCCCTGTATTAAACTATGATTATGATGAAAAAATTTTAAATATATAGGCATTTAATTTTTCCAGAGCTTCAGAGAATAATATTTGTTTTTGCTGACATGCTAAATAGATGAATATATATTAATATAACCTACAGAAGGATTGATGGCATTTTCGTTATGTGTGTATACAATGTAGTTATGTAGAAATATCATTATTAGTTTAGTTTACTTTCTCTTTAACTTGAAGTAAAACCTTACTGTCTTGACAATGCCTCAGAGGAATTTGACGTAATGAAAAATTTTCTATTTTTCAGTTTAGTATAATTAATCTCCTGAATTCATAGAATCTTATCAAGCAACAGCTTTGTTTCTCTTTTTAGCATTTATCAAAATAGATCTTCTAATAAAAAAGACAATTTCTTGAAAGTAGTATATTTCTAGATATACAAATATAATAGAATAACAATAATTTCGATATTTTAAAATCATATTCCAGAAAGTTCCATTTTAATCAGATTTTTAAAATATCACTGAAACAGGATGATATCACTAATATGCTACATATAAAAATTATGTTAGGGGCCGGAGAGATAGCATGGAGGAAAGGCGTTTGTTTGCCTTTCATGTAGAAGGTCATAGGTTCGAATCCCAGCTTCCCTTATGGTCCCCCGTGCCTGCCAGGAGCAATTTCTGAGCATGGAACCAGGAGTAATCCCTGAGCACTGCTGGGTGTGACCCAAAAACCACACCCAAAATAAAATTATGTTAGAAAATTTAATGTATTAAAGGCGAGAAGCATAAATCACCCTTGATCTCAAAACCAGGAAGGAAAAGGACATAGATTAAGGAAGTATGATTTTAATAACTTTGATGAATTTAATGGCTCTTGATCATATATAGAATGGAATACTATGCAGCTGTCAGGAGAGATGAAGTCATGAAATTTTCCTATACATGGATGTATATGGAATCTATTATGCTGAGTGAAATAAGTCAGAGAGAGAGAAAAACACACAATGGTATCACTCATCTATGGGTTTTAAGAAAAATGAAAGACATTCTTGTAATAATAATTTTTAGACATAAAAGAGAAAAGAGTGGAATTTCCAGTTCACCTCATGAAGCTCACCACAAAGAGTGAAGAGTTCAGTTAGAGAAATAACTACATTTTGAACTGTCCTAATAATGAGAATGTATGAGGGAAATGGAGAGCCTGTCTATAGTACAGGCGGGGGTTGGGTGGGGAGGAGGGAGATTTGGGACAATGGTGATGGGGATGTTGCATTGGTGATGGGTGGTGTTCTTTACATGACTGAAACCCAAATACAATCATGTATGTAATAATCAAGGTGTTTAAATAAATATATAGATATAAAGAAAAACTGTACATCCAAGTCATAGATTAAATAACACTTGTAAGCATGATTTCTAAGCTTAAATCACTGAAATTTAATGTGCCCGTCAAGGTGATAGATAGGGTGTGAGGGAGGTTAATTGAAGGAGAGGTGATGATAGGGTATTGAAGCACTGTTGATGGGAGTTGACACTCATAGTGGGATTGTAGTTTTATTAGTAGTATATCAGTAGCTTTGCAAGCTATGGTTATTTAATTAATAAAAATATTTTAAGTGTTTAATAAATGTAGTTTTATTCTATATCATTTTCTTTAAAATCACTTTGAATATAAATATTTAGATTTCACTCATATCTTGTTTCTGACTTGGAGCCATGGATATGATTATATTAGTTTTTAGATCTTTTAAAATATAAGTGCTAATCAAATCTTTCTAGCATAAGATTTTTTAAATAAGAGCCATTGTTTAGTTATAAACTTTATTTCTTTGTTATTGGGGAGTGGCACTAAGTGTGAACTAACTTTTCTCTGAAACTCTTTTTGAGGAAATTATGGATATCAAAATATAATTGCAGTAGTTGGAAACCAATAAAAGATAAAAAATATAGGTGGTGACTATAAGAGATAGCTTTTACATGTATCTAAATCATATAAGTATATCTAGGTGTATAGTTTGCATTTTGGCATGCATGTAGGGATATTAACAGTAAAACTTGTGGAAATTAAATTTATACATTTTGATACTCTGAATTGAGAATAATTCTCATGATAAATTATGTTTTTCAAATTTTTAAGATATACATGTAAATTATTGTATTTCTAATAAAATCACACAATGATCGGATATATTATTTGTTATAATTACCTAGCATTTATCATAATTAAAACATAAAAAATTAAATAAAAATTGTGGCTAAATCTTCATGTTTTGTTCTTAGCATTTTTATTAGTATAGTGCTTTGTTATAGTTACATTCAGTACACTATATTCTCAGGAGTTACTTATTTTTAACTTATAATTTGTGCATCTTATAATCTTCCTCAAAATTTCCATATCTCAACTCTATATTTGGTAACACACATTTGAAATCTTATTCTAAATTTAAATTTTCTCTTTTTTTTAATTTTGAGTGAGGTCATTAAGTACTTGTCTTTATTGAATGGCCTATGTGATTATTATAATTTTCACAAGTTGATTATTGTGAGAAATATAGATTTTCTTTTTCGTATACTTACTAGTATTCCATTGAATATTGAAGTACATATATTCCATATATAGATTGGATATATATCTGTTAATATAAACATATATGTATTTTGAAATATATCTATATGTATGCAACTTATTTATGAATGCCTTCACTGATGTCTCTTAGGTTGTCCCCATAACTCTGCTATTGTAAACAGTGCTGCAACTAACATGATGATACAGATATTTCTTCAGCATAATGTTTTTTGTTTCCTTGTTTTATATTTCCAGAAATGGAACTGTCATATTTATGATTATATTATTTTTAATTTAATATATTTAAGGAACAAACATCACATAGTTGACCTAGTTGACAGTAAGACATTTGTTTTCAAAAATCATTATTCAGAAATAAAAAGAAAAAATTAAAAATAGAGAAGTACCGAGACAAGCAAATTTGTAAACATTACCGCATCGCCAATGAGGTCATTAACATATTGGCAGAAAGTTTAGTGAGCTCTTGTTGCTAGCTGTCCTTTCTATTTCAATTGTTTCATATGTTATTTCATTTATTTCCAAACATTAAATGACCTCAGGTACACATTGGTATCTAATTTGGTTGACAACTTCAAACAAGTAAAGCTGTTGCATGACTGAAAACTTGGCAACATGGTCCAACAATTAAACAAACTATTACTGATAGTGTGGCTTTTGTGGGGTTATCAGGAGTCTGCTTTCCTGGAAGTAAGAGAATGCAAGGGAGGGTACCCACATTCACTCAAAAAAGTCCTGGTGATATCAGCCCATATACTGGAATATCTGTAGTTTGATCAGATTGGTCAGAGGAGTTGTGTAACAACTCCACAACTATTATGGGTGATGTATGTAGCAGGTATGATTTCTGTAGTGCCGAATTTCCCCCTTCCTCTCCATTTAAGTTTACCAGCTTTCAGCTGTGTGATTTCATGGGTGATTTCAGCATCCATGATTTTTCACGGCTTGGTTTATATTTCTTTCGAGAAAAGAGTGAGTTGATGTAGCTGGCCTGTGCAAATATCTGTTATTGCAATTTTTGAGGAACCTCCATGGTAATTTTGACAGCTGTGCTTATTACTCATCTCTTTCTCACTTTTCTTCCTCTATCTTGTTCTCTCTTTTTTCACGCTCTTCTCTCTCTCTCTCTCTCTCTCTCTCTCTCTCTCTCTCTCTCTCTCTCTCTCTCTCTCTCTCTCTCTCTCTCTCTCTCTCTCTCTCTCTCTCTCTCTCTCTCTCTCTCCCCCCCACCATCATACCAAAAAGCCCACAGTACTTCACATGAACAAAACTGGCTCTATGATTAGCCGTCACTTTCGACAGAGCTGAGAAGAGCATCATTCAATGCTAAGGTTGAAACCGAAGCCTGCTGCAAGCAAATCCTTTTCTCAACGCCCACCACCTATTTCTCATTTGATTTGGATTTCGGATCATAAATTTGATTTGTGATCGATAGAGTCTATTTTCTTGTTTATTTTGCATTATTATATTCTTTATATTAAAGAACTACTTTTTAACAATACTTAATATTTTAAGACAATGGACCAGAGAAAATGAACGAATGCTTAAAACAGAAAAATGGGTTATTTACTTGACTTTCTTGCCATTAGAATGATACTGTGCCTTAAGGCACTTTGCTAGATAAAGATTAAAAAAGCAAATAATCAAACACCATTACATGTTTTTTAAGTCAAATAAATATGGAGAGTTACATGAAAACTAATTCAGAAAAATTCTATACTTAAATAGTCCTGAGAAATTGGTTTAACTATTTCTCTATGATGTGAGCAGTTCACTTCTGTTTTAATGAAGAACTTTAAAGTTTACAAATTTGAACAGTCAGAAATTCCTTTATAATTCTTGGTATTAAAATTTATCTGAATAACTACTTTCTGCTGAATGTTTTCTAATGTGTAGTCTAAGTTTATGACAGCATATAAAACATATATTTTCTTGATTTAGTTAAAACTTACAGATGCCAGTGTATATTAAGAGCCTTCTTTTATTGTCAAATACATACTACGTAAGTTCTGATTAAATTGGGATATATATTTAAATACATAAAATAATTAGCAACTGCATTTCTTGCTATTAGTAAGAAATATTTCTTATATATTAGTATATACAGAGTTTTTATCTTAAATTAGGTTTATATTATGGTTTATATTATGGTTACAGTTATGTTATAGAATTAATTTCTACTCAGGAAAGATACTACGTACTTAAGTATATAATCATATAGTAAATTGGGTTTACTTATCAATTATCATCAACGGGTCATTAGTTAATGTAAATTTTTTTATTGAATTTCCAATCCCTGTTTATATTGGGGCCAAGTGTTCAGTTATATAAGCTGAATGATAATGATTACTTAGCTTATATCAAATATTACATAATGAAATATAATTTTAAGGCTAAGTATTTAGAATTTGCAGTTTTACTCTTAAAATAAATAGATTAGTTACCTCAATTAGTACTTTATTTATTACCTCAACCAATACCATATTTGCATTCAATTTAGATTATTTAGAAGTTGGACTTAACATAAACAATTGTCTATATATGATAGGGAAATGATATCTTAAGATGTCACTTCTATTTCTTCAAAGCTATGTAAACTGATAAATTATTCATGATAAACTGATAAATGATTTCTATTTCTATAGTATTTTATCATAACAGATTTATAGAACATCTTGAGTAAAAGTCTCATAAAATTTAAAATAATGAATTGGCCTCTAATATTTTATGAGAATAATGTGTAATATATGTTATGGAGAATGACACATAATATGTAGCACATATAAAAGAGCTATATACATGAGGTTAATTTTTATTTCATTTGAAAATAGCTAATTTATATTTTCCAAGTGATAAAATTCTAAGTTCTCAATATTTTTTCTTGCAGTTAGCATGGCAATTTAAATTTTTATGAAGATGAGAATAATCATTGATCATTAATAGTAGTAAAGAGGAATAGATTGAATGAGAGACACATAAAATATCAAAAAGAAGTGGGAGACAGCTTTTAAATGTCAATATGTGTTAGATCATATTTAGCTCAGTAATTGCATGTTGGGATGTTGACAGATTTTTATTATAACTAATTATTTACTATATTTACTCTAATCTACTCATATCCAAAAGTGGCCATGCAATCTCTTCTCTTAGTTGAAGTAGTAGAAGTGTGCTTTGTTTGCAAAAAAATCTGAGAATCAGAGGATCTTGAACATTTTTTTCCTTCTCTTTATAAAGTGTACTACCCAGGCCTGTGAGAAAATAAAGGGGATAAGGACTTGCCTTACATGCTACCCCAAACCTGTGTTGAATCTTAGGACCCACATCACTAAGGACCTCCAGAGCTCACCATATTAAACACCACCAATAGTAAACCCTGGCTATAGGACAAGGAGTAAGCCTTGAACACAATCAGAACGGTTGAAACATAGCCATTCAATCAGAATGGTTGAAACACAACCATTCTCTCCAAAAAAAAATGTAATATGCTATTAAGAGATATTATTGCATATTATAACAAAACCTTAGGTGATCTGCAATTTATCATGAGAAGTAAAGAGATAAATTTAGTAGATCATTGCAAATTTGAAGTTTTATTTTTATTGAGATGCAATCTAATAAAACTTAATAAATCAGAGACTGGATTCCCCCACCCCTCAGTGTCTCATATGGTCCCCTAAGCCAAGAGCGATTTCTTAGCACATAACCAGGAGTAACCCCGGAGTGTCACTGGGTTTGACCCCAAAACCAAAAGAACAATAAAAATGACATCTAAATTTTAGCTGTGTATTTAATTACACATTAAAATATGCTAAAATTTATTTTTTTCATTTCTGAATTTGTGTTGAAAAATTTTGTCACCTATTTTGGATATTTTCTATTGTTATATCTTCATATTCACTAAACATTTCTTCTGCAGTATATAAATGCAGTTAATACAAAATGTATGTATACTGAATATTATAAATAAAATATTTATCTATTTTTATTTTTGCTTATATTCAATTCAAATTATGCTTTCATTAACAATTTGAACACATGCATTGTAGTTATTATTATTGATATGATGCCTTATGTCATCTTTGTCATTCTAATACTGTTTTGATCAATTTATCTTTTCAATTGTTTTTATTGTCTTACTTCTTTGAAGGTCTAGTAAATTATGTTTATTTTATGGTAGTTTGAATTGTACTTGGTAATTTTTGTATATTTTTATTTTCTGGATAGCAAACAATAATAAATATATGTGAATGTATGATACAGTTATTAGGAAATAACTATTTATATCTTGCTACTAAATTTACTAGGTATAACTAGAACAACATGTGACTAATTATATCTACTCAGCTGGCAACAAGGGCCTACTTCCATTTCCAGGGCATTCAGGACTAGGTACATTTTCTCCGCTGATCACTATGGAACAATAGGTCCCAGACTGATGACCAGAGACATTATATTAGTGATTACATAAGTCCAGAGAACCTGGGATACATGCAGATTGGCAGGGCCCAGGACACCAGAGATGGACATCCAAGAACACAAGGTGCCAGGAAGAAGTTAAACATTAGCACGTAAATAATGAGTGCCTAGAGGGCATCACAATGGGTGATATTACTGATTGGTAATTAACTCCTCTTGACCAGGACTGTCTGTGAGGAAAAAAGTATGATCTGTACTCAAGCCTAAGAGTTACCACTGCTCATGGGATAATGGTGCCCATCTATGGAGTTGTGTCTACTAAGCTTTTACCTAAAGGAGAATCCCAGCAATAGTTCTATGTCTACCATCCAGGAGATTCAGAACAGTGTCACAATAACTAAGTCTAATTTTTCCCAGTAGTGATGAAAAATTCTGTGCCCCATGATTATTCATATACTGTACCGTCAGATACTCAGCTTAGGGCTGGAGAATGACCATCTGAATATCTAGAATTATTTCTATTTGTCTCTTTCTTTTATTATTATTTCCTACTTATTCTGATGATCTTGATATCTATATTCTTAGAATAAATTTTAATTTAAGATATGGCCAGTAACAAGCTGGGTTTCTCATCATTATTCAAGGTATAACAATATTGTGCCCTATTAATGCTCTCATTCACAATATGCTGGAAGTATTTCCATCATGTTTTTTTCTTTGTAATGATATTAGCAAAAATATCTTTAAATTAATCATCATTTTACTCCTTTTTAAAAAATAATCAAAAATTTTAATATAACTACTAAAAATGGGTTTCCAACTGTGTACCAAATACATGAAGTAATTTGAACTTGATAGACAATACAATAGCTTTTGTTTCATGTTATCTAAATAATACGATCTAACTACTATGTTACTTTTAAAAACCATTTTATCACTTATTCAGAGAAACTCACATTTAATCTCTTCAATACTGAAATGTTCCACAAAGTATCTACAATAAATGAGTGTCTAAAAAATAAGTCATGAACATTATGAATGCTACTCAACACTAAAAAAGGAATGTGCTCAGGTAGAAGAAAATAAGAAATCTTGTCTCTTGCTACAAAAGGGACAAATTTGAAGGGGGCCATGGTAAGCAAATTCTGCAAGAAAAAGTAAAATAATAGATCATTTTACTCTTTTGGGGATAAAGGAGTGTAAACAGTACAAACAGCAATGAAAAAATTTCAGCTCTTTAGTAATGAGCTTAGTATGATAACATTGTATACCTAAAACATTAATTTTCTTTTTTTAGGGTCACAACTGGCAGTGCTCAATGGTTACTGCTGGCTGTATGCTCAGAAATTGCTCCTGGCAGGCTTGGAGGACCATATGGGATGCCGAGATTCGAACCACTGTCCTTCTACATGAAAGGCAAATGCCCTACCTCCATGCTATCTCTCCGGCCCCTTAACAAATTAATTTTGCCCTTCGTTTAAGTTAATATTATCTTAGCTGAGTTAAAATGGAATTAAAATACAGTTAGAAAAACTGATATTGTTCAAAATTTTCACTGAGTATTTAATTTATTTGGGTTTGGGGATCACACCTGGATGTGCTAAAGGCTTATTTCTGGCTCGGGATCTAGAGATCATTAAAATGCATTTGAAATCTTTATTTGTATGTGCCTGTAAAAGTCAATGGTAGCCAGAAAATAACATTTTAATATTTCAAATACAACCTAATTTTAACAATATTAAAATATATGTGTTAAATTGATAGATATGCAAAAAATTCAACAAATCCTAAACCAGCATATATTGCATGATAGTTGTAATCTATAATTGTTTAGACTTGTATACTTTATAAAGCACTTATATAGAAAATGTGACACTTGATAATAAGTTGGCAATTATATTCACATATTAGATTTGAAAGCTTCTGAAATTGGGGGTATAATTAAGATACGTTAATTAGCAACCTATCTTATTTATTTTTGCTTTTCCCTAAGTTTCTGGTTCTATATTTGTGTCAAAACAGGCATTCATGACTTAAGTGGTAAAAGAACATGTAAGCTTTAGTTTTGAAAGAACAAACTGTGTAAACATTGAATCGACATTGATTTTGTATAACAAAGGATTTTTATAAAATTGAAACTTCCCCAAAGAGTTTTTGAGCAAGCTGTACTTTTCACCTGAACTACTCAAGCAAATATCTGCTGACAAGCTGTCAATGTAAGAATTTTATAGAAAAGTATCTGGATTATTTCTCAGATTTAGTAGAAATTTGATATAGATCA
>PVKC010010693.1:0-25498 GCA_004027635.1 Crocidura indochinensis | reverse complement strand
CTTTCTTTTTCTTTCTTTTCTTCCCTCCAAACAGAACCACAAAAGTTGAACCATCTTGTTCTGCCTCACAAATTGAGGGGGAAATAATGGAGGGTACCAAGACCAGACAGGTGTATGAACATTGAGTAGTAATAAAAATTGATCATACTTAAATACCAAATTCAAAGCTAATGGCAACAGAATAGAAAACCAATCTACAATAAGCTAGGCACAGAGGGAACCACTTATACTAGCAGCCTGGGGGTAAAAGGAGGGGGATATAGGATGCATACTGGGAACAGGGGTGGAGGGAGTACAACACTGGTGGTGGGAATGTCCCTGATTTAATGTTACTATGTTACTGGTGGTGGGAATGCCCCTGATTACTAGAAAATATTACTGTGAAAGATTTGTAATCCACTTTGGTCAAAATAAAAATTATTTTAAAAATATAAAAAAGATAAAAGGAAATAAAATAATACTCCTGCTCACCCTGTTCATGTTTCAGGAGGATTAAGATAATCAGAATGGCAATACTCCCCAAAGCATTTATAGATAAAATAAATTTTCTATAAGAATACACAAAATTTTACAAAGAAATAAATCAAACACTTCTACATAGAAAAAACAAACCTCCATGAAGAACCAATGCAAATTTTGGGAAACGGAAGATAAGAGACATCAATTTCTCCTCCTTCAAACTCTGATACAAAGCTGTAGTAATTAAAATGGCATGCTATTAGAATAAAGGCAGACTGATAATTGAATAGAATATCTTTTTTCACCTCCACCTCAAGGGTACTCTTTTTTATATTTTTATTTAAAAGCATGGTTACAAGGTTATTTGTAATATAGTTGTTTTTTCTCACAGATAAATTTGTTCATGATTAAGTTGCACTCATACAATGTACAACAACAAACGTCGTTTGGGTAGGCACAGCAAAATATGGAAGAAATAGGAAAGAAAGACCTTGGATCTAAAAACAGGGAGACCTTACCCCCGAAGTACTTTGGCATAAGACCAACTCAAGGCTCCAGGCATACTCGGTTGCCTAACTTCTAGTCATTCTTGGTGTTAAGCTCTTCAGCATCGCAATTGTTGCTCTCAGGTTTCTATAATTATAGATCCTAGTTTCTGTACAGGTTATGTGTCAAAGATCAGTAAGTGTGTAGTGTCTTCTGGTTTCATCTCATTATCAGTTAGCATTGCAGAGAATCCTGCCCTAAAAGTAGATTCTTGCTGTTGCCTGTTTGTCAGGGTGATAGAATAACTGTCTTTGGAATTAGTCATTGCCCCAGCAGCAGTGGGACCTTCTTTGCTAGAATTTATGTTTCTGGCGCTGGTGTGGGAAACCATGTTTATTTCCGTCGGTAGTAACCTTGGTACAGAGGTGAATGGACAAAGAACAATCAACTGGAGTCTAAGTCAAGTCATTACGCCAAATGTTTAGGGTGCAAGGTCCCACTGCAGTATAAAAAGGTTTGTGTTCCTATATCTAATAGATAAGAACTTGTTTGCATCTGTTAACTTTTCCCATTTTGATGGGCCTATGCAAAAGGGGACAATGCCACAGGTAATTACTGGTGCACGTGGGGGCCCAAAGTGTCAAAACCTACAGTCCCCAGAGACTTTTGTTTACATATGTTCTGAACAGAGATTTGTCTCTTAGTATACTGTATTGAATGGAACTAGAGGATAGAGGAAATTGACGCCACATGAGAAGATATTTGATAAGGATTATGCCCATTAAAGTGGTGTATCTAAAAGAAATATTCATAGGAAATTATATGTCCTCTTTAAATCTTTTGAAATAGGCAGGGAAAGGGTAAGATCCTGGGTGCAGCTTCAACCTGTGATTTGTTTTGAAGAGTCTAGGGAAGATGGCTCCCAACAGTCCCATATCAGGAAGTGTGCTCAAGTGGAGTTGGCGGGGCAGGGGGGTTCAGGAACAAAATCTGGTAGCAAGCAAACGTCCATGGTGAAGGTATGTGAAGGTAGAGGGGTCAAGAGCAAATCAGTAGCAGCGAACTGTTGATTTCTAGTGAGAATCTATCTTCTCACTTTGAGAGTTGGTTGGCATCTGGCTGGACTGGGGAAAATGTTCTGCTTCATGAGGAGTTAAGGACTGAGTTAAAAAAAAAAGGTTAAATGTGGAGAAGTAACATGAAGGCTCAAAAAGGGTCTGATGTAGGCGCATGAGCGTCTGTATATACCATACCATTGTCAGTCTAATCTCCATTCTTAATAGATACAAAGTCTACGTAGTATAGTATTGTCCTATTGATCATAGGTAACCCTTCCTCCCCTTCATTTGCATAAAAACTTACAAACCCAAGACCACTTTTTGAAGAAACTTTCCTTGCAAAACTTTACATTTCATGCCCCTTTATCAAAGAAAAATTGATTGTATATCTGTGGACCAGTTTCAGAATATTCAAGTCTACTTATCTGAGAGTCTGTTTTTATTCCAATGTCATGCTGTTTTAATGGCTATTGCTTTATAGTACAATTTAACATTGTAAAAGCAATGCCTCCCATTTTCTTTCCCCAAGAATTGATTTTGCTATTTGTGTCTGTTTATTGTTCCAAATGAATTTCAAGAGTGTTTGACCCACTTATTTGAAAATTTTTAGAGGCATGCTTATAATGATCGCATTAAGTCTATACAATATTTTGGGATCAATTGATATTATAATGACATTAATCCTGACAATCCATGAGCAGGGCATATGTCTTCATTTCCTTTTGTCTTCTTTTATTTCTTGAAGCAGTGTTTTATAGTTTTCTTTGTATAGGTCTTTATCTCCTTAGATAAGTTGACTCTGAGAGGTATTTGAATTTCTGAAACACAATTGTAAATGATTTGGTTTTTATTAATGTTTCTTTTTTCTTTTATTATTCATATAGAGAAAATTCATAGATATTTGCATATTAGTATGCCACTTTACTGTACAAATCCATTGTTTATAGATTCTTGGTAGATATTTTAGAATTTTCTAAGTATAGTATCATATCATCTGCAAATAGTAAGAGCTTGATTTCTTCCTTTCCTATCTGGATGTTATTTATATTTTGTCTTGCCTTATTGCTATGGCAAGTACTTTCAGTACTATATTGAATAGACGTTCTAAGAGGGGACAACCTTGCCTCATGCCAGATCTTAGAGGAAAAGCTTTCATTCTTTATATATTGAGTATAATGCTTGTTATAGACTTGTGGTAAATGGTCTCTACTATATTGAGAAAAGTTTCTTCAATTTCCATCTTGTTAGGAATTTTTTAAATCATTGGACATTGTCAAATGCTTTCGCTGCACCTATTGCTATGGTAATGTTTTTATTTTTACTTTTATTTATATACTGTACTATATTGATTGACTTGCTTATGTTCAATCATCCTTGCATTTCTGGTCCTGGTTTATAGTCTTCTTGATGAATTTTTGTATTCTATTTGTAAGTATTTTGTTGTGTTTTTAATTTTATTTGTTAGTATTTTGTTAGTATTTGTGTTCATCATAGATATTGACTTCTAGTTTTCTCTTTCTCTCTCTCTCTCCGCCCCCCCCCCCCTCTGGTGGTTTTTGGATCACAACCAGAGGCTCTCAGGGATTACACCTGGCACCTTGCTCAGAAATCTCCTCAGACAGGCTCAGGGGACCATATGGGAATCTGGGAGTTGAACCATAGTTCATCCTGGGTCAGCCAGTGTGTAAATCAAAAACCCTACCGCTGTACTATCTCTCCAGCCCTGTAATTTTTTAAATGTGTCTCTGTAAGCTTTTAGTATCAGAATGATATCAGATTCATAGGAACTATTTGATAGTGTTTCTGTTTTTTCAATTTCCTGGAAGAGCCTGAAAAGAACTGCCAGTAGCTCTTCTTTGAAGGTTTGAATGAATCACTAGTAAGTCCATCTGGGACTGGGTATTGGGGAAAACTTTTGATTCCCACTTAAATTTCCTCAATAATTATAGTCTGTTCAGATATTCCAGATTATATTTGCCAGTCTTGAGATATTATAGGAGACTAAAATTATAGCTCCAAGATTTATGTGTATATATGTATATAGGGTTGTGTCCATTTATTCAATGTTCTATTGTTTTGTGACTTAAAGATTTGCAAAGTAATCTTTGCTTACCCTCTAAATTTCTGTAATATCTGTAGTGATCTTCCCCTTTTCATTTCTTATTAGATTTATTAAGTTTTTCTCTCTTCGTGAATCCTACTAATGATTTATTGATCTTGCTTTTTTTTTCTTCAAAGAACCAACTCTTGCTTTCATTGATCTTTTGGATTATTTTTTGGATTTCCAGTTAATTAATTTCTGCTCAAGTTTTATTATTTTCTTCTGTCTGCTTATTTTTGTTTCCTTTTGTTGTTCCTTTTCCAAGAATCTTTTTTTTTTTTTGGGTTTTTGGGTCCCACCCGGCAGTGCTCAGGGGTTACTCCTGGCTCCATGCTCAGAAATTGCTCTTGGCAGGCATGGAGGACCATATGGGGTACCGGGATTCAAACCGATGACCTTTTTGCATGAAAGGCAAACGCCTTACCTCCATGCTATCTCCCAGGCCCCAAATATAGGCATAGAGTTAAATTGCTTTAACAGTTTTCTTTTTTTTTTTGGTTTTTGGGTCACACCCAGCAGTGCTCAGGGATTACTCCTGGCTCTAGGCTCAGAAATCACTCCTGGCAGGCTTGGGGGACCATATGGGATGCTGGGATTCAAACCAATGACCTTCTGCATGAAAGGCGCTTTACCTCCATGCTATCTCTCCAGCCCTCCAAGAATCTTAATACAGGTATAATGATAAGTTACTTTTTGATAAAGGAACCAAAAATGTAAAGTAGAGCAAAAAAAAAATCTTCACTAAGTGCTGTTTTGAAAACTGGCATCTACATATAACAAAATAAACTCATTTCTCCTTTTAGCACCTTGAATAAAAGCCAAATAAAAATGGACTAAAGACCTCATATTAGACCTCAAACTATAAGTACATAGAAGAAAATAGAAATAACTCTCCATGACTTTGAAGCTTTAATGATGAACCACCACTGATAAAGCAAGTGGAACCAAAGATAAACAAATGCGACTACATTAAATAAAGAGCTTCTACACCTCAAAGGAAATGATGAGGAGGATACAAAGAATGCCTGTGAAATTGGAAAAATCATTCACCCAACACGCATCTGACAAGGGCTAATATCTGAGATATATAAGGAACTGGTAAAGCTTACCATGAAAATAGTATCTAGTCCTATAAAAAATGTGGGGAGAAGAAATGAATACAAACTTCCTCAAAGAATAAATGTATATGGATAAAAGGCACATGAAACAATCCACATCATGAATCATTAGGGAGTTGCATATCAAAATAACTATGAGATATGATCTCACACCACAGGGACTGGCACATATCAAAAAGAACAACCAGTGGTTCCCAGGATGTGGGGGAAAAAGTTCATTCACTGCTAGTGATAATGTAGTTTGGTTCAGTCTTTTGGGAAAACAATATGTACAGTCTTCAAAATACTAGAAACAGACTTCTAATTTTACCCAAGAATTATACCCCTGGGACTGTACCGTAGGTGTCCCTAAACAAAACGTATCTGCATTCTTATTTTTATTGTAGCAGTATGCACAATATCCAGAACCTGGAAACAACTCAAGTGCCCAAGAACAAATGAGTGGATAAAGAAAATGTGATACATCTACACAGTGGAATAATATGCTACTGCTAAGAAAATTAAATCCTAAAATTTGTCTATACATGATAGATATGTATTATCAAGCTAAGTGAAATGAATCAGAAAGAGATAGAAGAATACAGACAGGCATAAAATGATAATACTTGGGCCCGGAGAGATAGCACAGCGGTGTTTGCCTTGCAAGCAGCCGATCCAGGACCAAAGGTGGTTGGTTCAAATCCCAGTGTCCCATATGGTCCCTTGTGCCTGCCAGGAGCTATTTCTGAGCAGACAGCCAGGAGTAACCCCTGAGCACTGCCAGGTGTGGCCCCCCCCCAAAAAATATGATAAGACTCATCTGTTATATAAAATTATATAGATGAGAATAATACCCAAAGACAATAGAAATGATGAGGGATCATGCTGTTGGGACAAAGAAGGGAAGGGACCACTATCACAAAACTAGTGGAAATGGTTACTGTGGACAAGAACTTGGAAATGAAAGAAAGTAAAATGATATGTATGATGCCTCTGTAGTAACACTACTGCAAACCATAGTGCCTAAATAGGAAAAAAATGGAGGATAGATAGATAGACAGATTGAGAGAGAAAGAGAGAGAAGGATGTCTCTTATAGAGGAAAGCCTGAAGGTGGGTTGGAGGACTAGAAGGAAACTGGGGAAATTGGTAGCAGGAAAAGAACACTAGCGAAGATATGGGTATTAGAACATAGTATAACTAAAGCTAAACTATCAGTAATTTGTTATTCTATTTTTCATAATGTTTCAAAATTTGAAACACTCACAAAAAGACAAATGGGGCTAATATTATAGAGTCTAGTGAATCGACCTTCCATGCATCCTACTCTATTTTGGTCACTGGCACCCATGGGTCTGTGAGCATTGATAGCTGTAGATATGATAGTCTTCATGAATCTCCAAGGAAACCTTAGTAGTCCTTGAAACCATAAGGCATGAGTAGCACTAAATCCTTGGGCCCTTGTTCAGAGCAATAATAGTTGTGTATCACATGGAGAAGCCTACTCATCAAAAATAAAAATTAAAGAGAATGAAAATAAATATAACATGAACTGATACACAGGGTTCTAGAATGGAAATACTTCAATAATAGCCAATGGGTTCACAGTACATCAATTAAAAACAAAACAAAAAAAAACAATGATAAAATAAACATTTAAAATGATAAGATTTAGTAACAGAATTTCTATATTATAAATGTCAACAAAGTAACACCACAACTACACTAAAACATGAAAAAATAAGTCAGGGTAGTATTCTAAAAATCTTCATTGTCTCATTTCTCATGGCAAAGTGAAAAAAAATCAATACTGTCTAACATTAAACCAAGGAATTTAAAAAAATAAAAAGACTAAAAAATATTTTTTCAGGCAATTTTTTTCTTAAGGGGATTAAAAATTTTGATTTCTTTGGGATTCAGTTGTTTTCTGTGAATCCGAGACTGCACTGCAGTACTAACCTCCTTCCCCATAGAAGGGGTCTCTCCTAACAGAGTCTTCACAGAGATATCCATCTAAAATGAAGCTTTCCAGGCCCGGATCCCCTGTGGCTAGATCTTTACTCAAAAGGGTAGACCTGGACTTGGGGAAATATCCACAGAGAAGATGGTCTTACATTCAGGAACCCAAGTCTCCTTGGAAGCAGAGAGAGTAGGAGGGAACACTCTTTTTAAAAACATTTTTTTGACTATATAAAATCTTTATTTAAGCACCATGATTACAAGCATGATTGTAATTGGGTTTTAGTCATAAACAGAATACATCCCTTCACCAGTGCCACATTCCCACCACCAATGCCCCTTCCCCATCCCTGCCTGTATTTGCAACAGGCATTCTACTTCTCTCATTCTTTAACATTGTCATGCTAGTTGTAGTGTAGTTATTTCCCTAATAGCATTCACCAATCTTTGTGGTGAGCTTCATATCGGGAACCATTCCTCCCAGCCCTTGTGACTCTTAACTCTATCGTCTCTGGGCCTAATTACAATAATGTCTTTAATTTTTCTTAAAAACCATAGATGAGTGAGACTATTCTGTGCCTATCTCTCTCCCTCTGACTTATTTCACTCAGCATAATAGATTCCATGTAAATCCACATTTAGGAAAATTTCATGACTTCATCTATCCTGATGGCTGCATAATATGGAATAGACTCTTTAATGGCACCCTCAGAAAAAGCGTATTCCCAGAAAACTTTCCTTCCCGACTCTGATCTCCAGAGCTGGAAGATACCTTGTGTAACCACTCAGTTTACACTCTTTTATTGTGGGGAAACTTCGAAATGAATGTGATAATTTTAAAGGTGTTCTATAAATGAAATGTGTTGTGGTAAAATTTTGTCTCAAGTTTAGTGATTCTTACTTGATATAAGTTAAAGTAAGTGAGGTACTTTCTTCCTCTAATAGTCCAATTGATGAAATGATCTCTGTCTTTCCAAATATTTCTCAATCTCATCTACCTGTCTTTCTGCATAAAAGTTCAGTAATGAATCTTGAATGTGGTTATTTTATTTTTATTTGAATAATGACTATTTACTAGGTGGTAAGAGTTTAGCTGAACTGTTTTCTCTTTTTGCTCTTTAATTTTATTGATTGAAATTCTATGTTTTACAATACTGTTAATAATAATTTCTCATGCACATAATTCCAACACCATACCCATAATCAGTGTATACACCTCTCCCAAACTCTAATACCTCTCTCTTTTCCTGTGCCTTTCATTATCTGGAATGATTTTTAATTAGTTTAACTTCTTTATTTAAAAATACTAATATCACAATGAAAATTCAGTAGCATTCTCTATTTTATAGAGCTCATTACTAAGAAGTTAGAAAATCTAGACAGAGTTTAAATGTTTTTGAAATTTTTTGATGTGTTGTTAAATTCCTTTCTAGAGTATAATAATTTATAGTCATTCAAGAAATGTTTGATGCTTTATGACACAATTGCAGCAATGGATGTTATCATTATTATAATGTAGACATTTGATAAACTGAAAGTGGCATAACAGTTTCATTTGCATTTTAAAAATTACTATAGGGGTTGAACATTTTTACACCTACAGGTTACTGTACTTCTTGTTCTCTTCATGTTCTTATACCTTTTTATGGTTATTTCTTATTTGTTCATATGACACTCACTCTAACAACAAACCATCTGTCCTGTTTGTTGCTATTATTCTGTTAAAGCTATGCTCTTGTTTTTAATTTTGTTCTTTATGTTTTGACATACTCAACTTTTAAAAATATTTTGTTGTATATTTTATTTTTATTCCACTTGTCTCATTGGCTTTGATTGATTATTTTTTGGCAAGTTTTATCCTTTGTTATGTGCATATCATATCCCCTGATAAATCTGTTTTTTTTTTTTTTTTGTGGTTAGCATCTCTCCACTATCCAAATGTAATTTTCTCTCACCATTATAAAAATTTCAAACACAAAATTTAGTGGCATTTCATAGCTTTACATTGTTGTCCAAGAATCACTGTTTCCAAATATTTATATGATATCAACAAATTTTGCATTAAAATATTATTTTCCTTTATTCTATGGCTCCCAACATTAAACTGCTATCATTCATGGATTTACCTCTCATAATATCTCAGACAATAAAATCAAGCAATGTTTTCTTTTGTATCTGATCTATGTCACTTGACAGCTTTACAATGCATTTTGTGAAATTTGTTTATTTTATAGATGATGTAAATGGAATTAATTTTTTGTTTTGTTTCGAACCATACCCAGTAATGCCTAGGGATCACTCCTAGTAGGCTTAGAAGACCAGATGGGATGCTGAGGATGCTGAACCTGGGTCAGCTGTATGCAAGGCAAGCACCCTTCTCACTATACTATTATTCTGACTCTTGAAATTGTTTTATAAATGTAATTTTTGACATTTATAGCAAAAATAGTATAAAACAATTGATTTATGCAATATTAGTCTTACATCTTTCAACTTTACAAAACTTTTTGTTATAACAGTTTTAAAGTGATTTTCATAGATTTTTCTATATGTGAATCTATATTATCTTGTTCCTTATGGTGTAAAGTTAGATATTGGTTTAAGACAATTCTTTTATAATTTTAGAACTTAAAGTTATAAATTTTGCTTTGCTATTTCTTTTGCCTCTCTCTTAAATTTTGATAATTCATTTTAATTTATCTGACACCATCTTATAGTATTTTTTATTATTTTTTCCTTGGTTCTTTAACTGTTTGGGTATATCTTTAATAATCACATATTTTTGTATTTAGAGAAACACTTTATATTAACTCAATATTTTTAAATTATTTTGACCGTTTTTACAGTCTAATAGCTGGTCAGCCTTGGAGAATATTAGATGTGTAGCTAAAATGACTATATATTTTGCTTCTTTGGTGCTATTAGATATAGTTATTTTGTAGTGTTCCTTAGTTTTTCTAGGTTTTTCTCTAGTCCTAATCCATTATTGAAACCAAGATGGTTGTATATAATATATTTTCATCCTTTCACTTTCAGTATATGTCCTTAAATCTCTTTTAGACAGTATATAGTTTGATTTTTATTATTTTTTCTTTTACATTTTATCTGCTGTTGCATTTTGAGCTATTTACATTAAACCTTACTATTAATAAGGTAGGAATTTCTTCTGCAATTTTTAAAAATTTTTTTTCTATTTATAATTTCCCCTCTCATGTATGGAAAATTTTTGGGGGGCAATAAGCCAGAAGTTTGGAATATGGAGGATGTATGTCCCCAAAACCACCCTCTCCCTTCACATTCAGAAGGAGTGGCACTTATGGAGAAAGATCAGAGAGGTGTATTTTTAGAAAGGCTGGGCTTCAGACAAGTGGACTTATGTACTTTGTGTCCTACATAATTTTGATCCTCTATCCATCCAATATTTCCTTCCTTTTCTATAATATATACTTTACAGTCTATTCTTTTGATCTTGTGTATTTTTTGGGGGGGTCACATGCCTGGAAGTGCTCTGGCTGTAATTCTTGGTTCTGGTTTTGGTTCTCAGGGCTTACTACTAGATCATATGGTATGCTGGGAATTAAATCTAGGTTAACCATGTGCAAGGCAAATGCCCTTGCACTCCTTTTTTTTTTTTTTTTTTTTGGTTTTTGGGCCACACCCGGTGACGCTCAGGGGTTACTCCTGGCTATTTGCTCAGAAGTCGCTCCTGGCAGGCACGGGGGACCATATTGGGAACCAGGGGATCGAACCGCGGTCCGTCCTAGGTTAGCCCAGGCACCTTATCTCCAGCGCCACCGCCCGGCCCCCAAGCCCTTGCACTTCTTATGCTATCATTCTGGCCCCAATTCTATTTTTCTTATATTATGTTTTAAAGTTATTGTCTTATTAGTTACCTCCCGATCCAAATTCATTCTTAATTTTAACTACAACACATAAAAGAATACAAAAGCCTGGCTAATAAATAGCTATGATCTCTTAATAAAATCACAAATTACATTTTTATATTCAGTGACTGTTTTTTAAATTAATATAGGAAAAGGAGTTATAACCCAACACTACATTAATATTTGGTTTTATATTTCCTTGTTAATACCTTTACCAACGATCTTAATTTCTTTATGTAGATTCAAGTCACTGTCTAATAAACTTTTACTTCAGACCTAGGATCCCCTTTAACATTTTTTGGTAGGCCCACTTTATTAATAGAAAACTTACACATAATTTTGCAGATCAGAACTTTTTGACAATATTTTCTTTCAGCACTCTTAATTTGTAACCTCACTACCTTTTAGACTTCATAGAGTCTAATGAGAAATCATTCATCAAATATATAAAAGATCCTTCATATATGGTATATTTGTTGATTATCTTTCACTGCTTTCAAGATTCTTCCCTTCCCTTTGACTTTGATAATTTGCTAGAAAGTCAGTGTAGCTTTCTTTGAGGTTATTTTGCTTGGGACTTATTGAACTTTATGGATTAATAGTCTTTTGTATTTTATTAAATGTACAAAATTTGGGGTCATTCTTTTTTTCAAATGTTTTTTTTCTGCTATCTTATCTTTCTCCTGGATTTCTGTGATGCCTATGCATTGCGTGATAGATACTGTCTGACAATTTTTCAAGGCTGTGTTTATTTCTCTTTTTTCTTTCTTTTTCATTATGGTTTATTTTTTCTTTATTTTTCATCATGGTTCAGAAACTGATTAATCATGACACAGTTTCAAGTTCACTTCTTTCTTCTGATTTCTCAGATCTTCATTTAAACCAGTCTCATAAATTCATTTTAGCTATAGTTTTAAACATTTGTAGCATTACTCTTCTATTTCATTTTAATGTTATTTTTCTATAATTTATTGAAGAACTGTGGTTACAAAAATTTTGTAGTTGCGTTTCAGTCTTCAATGCATACCATTCTTCACCATTATAACTTTTCTGCCACCAATGTTCTCCATTTGCCCTACCCCATGTCTGTCTTCAGAACAGTCATTCTAATTCTCTATATTTTTTAATCAAAAAACTTAATTTTATTGGAGGGGGTGGACCTAGTGGTGCTTGAAGACCTGGGGACATATCCAGCAATACTTGTGATCCCCCCAGTCTATGTCTGCAAAATTATGAAGTGTTAGTAATTGAACTTGAGGCTTCATACCTGCTGCCTGTACTCAACTGCTCAAGCCATCACTCCTGATTTAATAATTTTAATTACTATAGTATTAATGATAATAATCACTTTAATAATTTCTGTCTTTTCATTAATATACAATTTGGTAAAATAAGGTTCATCTTTAGGTCTCCATTCATGTTTTTTAATTTATAATTAAAATATTTACTAAGAAATGAGTTATTTTTATTGTTTCTGCTAAATTTTATTCTCTGTAAGTGAACTATGCTTTCTTTTTTTTTTTTTTGGTTTTTGGGCCAGACCTGGTGGGCTTAGGGCTTATTCTTGGCTCTGTGGTTGGAAATCATGACTGGTAGTGCTTCGGGGAATATATGTGGTGCTGGGGATTAAATCACTATTGACTGCATGCTGTGAATTGCCCTTGTACTATCCTTCTGGACTAGTTTAAAATTTATAATTTTCATTATTTTAAATTATTTTTTGTTTAAAGTAGGATATTTTGAATACTATGGTCAACTTTGGAAAAAAGTTTCTGTTTTTGTAGTCTATGCTAATAATATCTATGATAGTTGTTGATTTTGTGATTTTTATGGGCATATTTTTGAAAATCTATATTCTTTATTATTTGTGGTTACTGGAATGTATGTTCTAATAAATTAGTGGTAAGATAACTACACAAAAAAAATCTATTATGTGGAAACTTAGGTATTTTTCTTTAAGAACTATTTACCAGATTGCTCTAAACTTTGGATTACTTTCTGAGATATGATAGCTATTCAACAGTGCCTTATATGCCAAAACTTGACTTCTATTTCTTTAGTAGCTATTTATCAGCTTTCCATAAGCATCTTACTAGTGCCCTGTGTTATGAACTTCATTTTTACAGTTTTTTGACAATTCAGTTTCTTTGGGAAAGAATTTTTGCTTATGTTACTGTTTTGCTGAATAGCATGTTTTAATTATTTTGTTAAAGAAATAAGCAATTGCAATGACTTATTGAACACCTATTATGTGTGAGAAACAATAACAAGTACATTCATATTATTATATTATTAAAACGTAAGACAACTTTATAAGATAGGTATTATTGTATTACTACTAATATTTACCTAAGGCCTCTTAAGTGTAAGACATATACTGGCTGTTCTTGAGAACAGAGGTAAGGGTTTGTAAAAAATCATTTTGGTTATCTTGAGTTAAGTTGTGTAAATGCCTCAGATTCTGAGCAAAAAGCCTTCGAACTGACTTTAGATACCAAGTTTTAATGACTACTTTCGAAGGTAAATGTCAGGAGTCTAAGGAGTGACATCTTCAGAGGCCCTTTGAGGCAATCCAGAATACTACAGTGGTTATAATATATAATTTTGATTAACACTGATGCTTGTTATAGCTCTACTACTTCCTATTTATAATATCACTTTTCCTTTAAACTGTCAAATTCTCAAACCCAATGTAGGTTTAATAGGAAATGCATTTAAATAAGAAAACTTTTCCTAATGGGAACAACTCAACTAATGGGTAATTTCAATTTGCTATGACAGATAAAGAAAAAAGCATGTATCTTGTGTGGACAATTTTGGTAGCTTGGCAGTTTGATAAGATTAAGTTATTGAGCTGGACCATTTTTGGGTGTAGGGGTGGTGCCATGCTGTTTACAGTTCATGCAGAAAAGGAATATGCTCCTTCCATCTTCCTGCTATTCTGAGAATGCCACAGGGGTATCAGCGTAGGCAGGATCACCTGGGAAGAGTCAAGAAATTTTTTTTTATCCTGGTAGAGGAGCCAGGTCATTTTTCTTCCAGGAAGATGATAGGTGCAGGCAGAGGCTGCTGTGTTTTCTGGTGGAAGAGTTGATATGGGGTAACAGTCCTCTTCTGAAAATAGTTCCAGATTTTTCAACCCTGCTGTCTAGTTTCCCTTGAGAAAATTCAACTGCTCAAATTATTTGATATCAATTGCAGGACTGCATTATTTCATCCAGAGGCTATAGGGTGTGGCACTGGGTTGCTGTAGTTCAAGCAGAAAGGGAGTCTTTCTCCCTTCCCACTATTCTGAGAAAGTCACAGAGGTATCAGTCCAGGCAGGATGACCTGGGAAGTAACAGCAATTATTATTTTCTTCTGGAGCTTTGTAGATGAGTAGGGCCATTTTTTCCTGCCTCAATGTCACTAAAATCACATGGCATTTGTAAGCAGTACCTGGTCAAACTCCTTGCTTCACACTTACATGGCAAGAACTTTCAGTCACTGCACTATCTCCTGGAATCTCCAGCATTCATCCTTTACCCAATATTATAATTGATTTGTCTGGACAAGCTTTCCACTTTCTGAGTAAAATTGGAAACAAAAATTCTAGCTCAGAATAATGGTGAGTGTTAAATGAGATACACATGCTTTCTGAAGTCACAAGCGAATAAGTGAGTAAATGGAACCCATCATCAACTATTGGACCTTTAGAGCTTACTTAAAATTTTATCAACTTATGTAACAATTTACCAAATCATATGGTACGAAAAAAATGACCTTGGATGAGTACCTTATCATTAACATAATATTAAAATACTAAAACATGGGGATAATTTTAAGAAGAATGACTTTTGGTTTTATCACTGTTGCTATATTCTGAAGACAATGTAAATCTTTATGTTATTCTCAATGTTATTCTTTATACCCCAGTTGGACTGTGGCCTTGAACTCTCACTCTGAATATCACTGGAATCAGAACTTCAAATACAGTCACCTCACTAGTACTATGTTCAGGAAGTGGAAGACCTGGCCATGCCTATCC
Source organism: Crocidura indochinensis (assembly GCA_004027635.1). NCBI lineage: Eukaryota > Metazoa > Chordata > Mammalia > Eulipotyphla > Soricidae > Crocidura > Crocidura indochinensis. Next base: position 10,428 of record PVKC010010693.1, on the reverse strand, counting down.
CTCTGGGCCCATGATTGTAGATTCTGAGCTATTTCTGAAACTCCTTGCTTGTTCAATCTGAAAAGTAGTTTGCAATGGAAATTTCTCCTCCTTGAAATCCTTGTTAATCTAATTGCAATTGAAATGCATGAATGGAATGACAAAAACTGCATTTTATCAGCAATTATGGCAATTTTCTTTTATTTACTGGAGTCTGACCTCTGCTATATTGATGAATTGCACTTTTTCAAGGTCTATTTTCCCATCAGCAAAGTCAGGTTGTTTATAAGATGATTGGCATAAAATGTCGTATTCCCCTCACCTGTTTTTCCCTACATTAAAAAATTGTGTCCCACTGCTAAAAAAAATTGACAAGGAATTAAAGGATCTTGCATGTGTGTCGAAGTATATCCTTTTATACAGAGATTTAAAACATTTTACAACAGTCTTTTCAGCACTGAAACCTCAAAAACAAGCAGCAATTGCACCTCTGTCTTCCTCTGTATTCTTAAGAGATTTGGTGTGTGAAACCTGCACCCATTATCTTTTCAATTTTTATCTACTTCTATTTAATTGCTCCTTTCCAAGGTGACATTATCAAGAGAGGGAAATGAGATAAATTAGAGACATTCCCTTCCCCCATGCCTAGAAATTACTGAGACCTGGCGATTCCATCTACTTGAATCCTTTCTATCGCCAAAGCATCACGTCAGGTCTTTCTCAACTCTTCTTAAACTCTGCAAATCTCTACTGTGGTGTGTCTGCCTTCAGTGTATGTGTCTTGCTCCTGTCTCACCCTCCACACTACTTCCAGAGCCACCCAATATTGTAACTTTGCTCTTCTTCAATCATCTAGTTGTGTTCCATCATCTATGGAAAACCATCTCATCCCTAAGATCACCTGTGAAAAGCTCTGGCAACCTAAATGTGAATTCCTCATTGGGACCCATGATGGTTCACCACTGCTTTCTGCCTTGTCCTTTACCTTCCAAGTCAGGTACCCAGAACTTGTTCTTGTGGGCTGATCATGTGGTAGTTTCTCTTCCCACTTTGTCTTTGATTTTTGTCTTTTTGCTCTGGAAAAATTCTTTTCTCTCTTCACTATCTATTGGGTCCTTATTCTGTTTTGATATGCTTTATTGTATTTGAGGCAATTTGGTTATAATAATTTTAGCATTTATAACTTCTGTGTACAAAATGGCTGCATATTCTCCATCACCAAAGTCTCCAAGACCCTCCACTACTGTCCCTGTATTACTCCGAGTTTTCTTATTCCTTCCAGAAAAGACTAACCTTGTGAATTGGTCACCTCTGTTCTACAGTCAAAGTTCAAGGGTTTGTTTTCACTGGACATTTTCTATACCCTTTGTTCCTTTATGTATTAAAGATGAAAGAGACTCTGGTTTTTATCCTCCCTCTGATTTATATCACTTATAACGCAACCTATCACATTTCTCTATTCACATTTCAAAAGACAAGATTTCATCATAAAGCTGTGTAGTGTTTCATTGTATATTTACCATAACTACTTCCTCTCATCTGTCCTTGGACAGGTGGTATATTTTCAAATCTTGACTAATTTATTTGTGAGGTTGGGGGTTGCTCTAACAATGGTGGAACATCATGTATGCTGGGATAAAACAGGAATAGGCTTCATGAAGGAAATGTGCCTTAACTTTATATATTCAGTCTTCCATATCTTGACTTTTGTGAACAGCACTGCAGTAAACATAGGTGCTCAAATATATTTTTAGAAAATGTGCTTTATTCTTGTGGTATATTTCACCAGGTTGTACTTTATTAAGCTTGTTATAAAACAATTGTTATAAAACAGTCTATCTGCTTCTTCTTCTGTGAGCTACTTTAGGTTTGTGTCATTATCTCTTACTGGATGTACTCTTTGCCTAATAATTGTTCTTCAATTTGTGCTTTTATATTAAACATTGGATTGGAAATATACATTAGTTAGCTTTATATCTCTGGTGCCTGGATCAGTTCACCACTTACATATTACCTATTTCAAAAATTATGTTACTTATTAGTTGATCAATAATTTGCAATATTATCTACAACTTTTCTTATTCCCTGGAGTCCTGGACTCAACATCTGTAAACTGTCTTGCTTAACTCCTGATTATTCATAAGGAAAATCAGTTGGTTATGAATTTCCAACATAAATTGGAATGAGTTTCTTAGTAAAAGATAGTACTAGACAAACCAAGAATCATAAATCAAACCAAAGCAGAAGACCAAATGAAGTCGATGTTCTGGCTAATAACTTACATTAAAGTCTTTTGCAATGTTTGTCCCTTTGCCCATCAAACTATAGAAATGCTAAACTTGACCTAGCTATTTCTTTGCTTGTCTCAATTTTACATGCCACTCTAGTTATTGGTTCCCATTTTATGGACTATTTTGTATTCTGGGAAAATGAAAATAAACAGTGTCAGTGATGGTTGCTATTAGAATTTAAAATGTGCCAATCCCTAAACTGAATGGATTGCCTTACTTAATTCCTCTCAAATCCTTGTAGTTGACCATCTTCTTGTCATCATTGTGACCAGCCCAATTGGGGCTCAGATATCCTCAGTTGTGGAGACAGGATTCTAGAAGCTGCATGCAACACTTCACTTGCATGCAGCTGCCTACCAAGACTTAACTTGCTGCCTTACCAAGGTTTTGTCTCTAGTTGCTTTTATGCCTAATCTCTTGAATGGTAGTAATTTGGCTGAAATACGTCAACCTTTCCAGATCCTTTCAGGTTGAAAATATTCCCACTGGAAGTATCATAGAGTTGGACAATATGTTATGCAGAAGACAGAGATTTAGATAGTAAACCCTCTATTTTTTAATTTTTTTTATTTTATGCTTTAACAATGAACCTCAGATTGCACTTTTAGAAGAGGAGAGTGAAAAGGACAAGGGCCTTGTATATCTATTGGGAAGTCAAATGACACTTTACAAGTGGAAATATTTACATCATGCCTGAATCTGAAGGTAGCTTGAGGAAATATGGTTTCAAATTCTTAAGGGTTCAATTTCACCATTCATAAAAGAATTGTTCCCATATACACATTTATGTTATAGCTAGATATTGAGGAGTCTGGAGGAAAAGCCCTATGACTTAGAAAGACTGTTTTACAAACACATGGCCATGTGTTCAATTTATGGCACTTCTGCAAGTGTCATTCATAATTCTGGCAGCTCTGTGAGTGTTGTCTTCAGAAAGAGGGAACCCTGGTGAGAACTTGTGTGATATAGGATGAAGACCCCTGTGAGTCTTGGACAAGCAGGTGAGCACATCCCATTGAGCACCTCTACCAGGAACGTGTCTGCCACAGTGAGCTATGTCTGTCTGGCTCATCCACAACAACAAAGGGAAGGTGGAGAGGTGAAAAAAATCAAGCACACAGAGGCTTTTAAAAACCAAGGTTCAACATTTATCCTTTGTATTTATGTATGTGTGTGAAAGATTTTCATTTTATGTTTTATGAAGAAGGAATTTCACATTATTTTCTAAAAAATTTTGTTTGTTTGATTTTGAGCTATCCCTGGTGGAACTCAGAGATTACTCTTGATTTTGAATCTCAGAACCACTCCTGAGTGAGCTCAGGGGACACAGCTGGGGATAAAACCAGGGTTCACAATGTGTGTAGAAAACGCATTTCTCCACAATGCTAACTCTCTTGCCTTTACTCTTATAATTTTAGCTGCATTATCTTGGTATTGAGAAGCCTGATTTTCCTTAGAACTAGGACAGAGGAAAATACTGACCACATTGGCACAGAAGCAGAAGAGCTAAGTAGTAGAAGAAGGCTGACATGAAGAATGGGAAGCAGAAGATTCCAGTAGAATTCTGAAGATACACACTTGATACAGTCTTAGAACTAGAGTTAATAGGAAGTGGGTTTAGATCTGGTTCTTAAATCACTCTGGTTTTTGTATAAGTAGGAAAATGTAGAGAAGATTTGTACTGGTTGGTACAGAGGTGCCTAGACAGATGTCTTTAGTCAAGTGGTCACTTTCTGGAGAGTAGTGGGGTCAAGTGAGCACTTTTGCTTGACTTTGTAAATTAATGGCTGAATCTCTATTTCAAGCTGGTCTAGCCAGGATACGGATCTGATACTCAGTCCCAGTCCTTCCCTTCCAGGGAACTTATTGACATACTTGTCATGTTAGTGCTACCAAATTGTTAAAATATGAATAATGGGAGAACCTGGCAAGGAGATCAGAGAGTGATATTTCTTTTCATTGAGATTAATGATTTTAATTTTCCCTCTGGTGGGAGGGATGAGGAGAAGAGAACTCTGTGTAAGAAATAGTTACATTCACAAAATGTTTAGGCCTCACTGGAGGTGCTACTTGGCAGTTACACCTTGACACAGGGCTACACTGATGGCACTGATGCAGGACTCTCACCCTGGGTGGGTGTTGGGAAGGCTGAACAAAATTCAGTCAAGGTTTACCCACAGGTTCTCACCAACCTCCTTACTTCTTTCCTGTGAACACTATCAAAGTGTTTACCTCTTCTGTCACAAGAGACTTGCCATATTGCCAAGAAGTTAGAAAGGTAGATAAGATGACAATTTACATTTGACAAAAAGAGAAATAAATGCAACCAACTGAATTTCTGCATTCACACCTGGAATTAACAAGTTTTGAACAGTTGATATCCAGGGGGCATTTGCCTTGCACGAGGCTCACCCAGGACAGTTGATCTCCCGGCATCCCATATAGTCCCCCAAACCAGGAGCGATTTCTGAGCACATAGCCAGGAGTAATCCCTGAGTATCACTGATTGTGCCCCCCCCAAATGAACACTTGATATCAAAGGGCTCATTCAGCTCAAAATTCCTGACACAGACAGCAAGAATTTAATGCATCTGATACATAAAGAGAGATGGAAGGAAGATGGCAGCCTCCAACTCACATAAGAAGAACACATCTCCAAATGCAATGATATATGAATGAGGCTATTTTAAAAGTTATTATAAACACAGAATTGTGTTTCCATGAAAAAAAGTTTGACAATGACTGAGTTAATTTTTATTACAAGGAAAACACTAAATTGCATTGTTCAATTTTTCAGAAAAAATGTTTTTGCAAAAATAATCTTTAGATAAGCAAAAGGGTGATGTCTGTCATAGAAATAACATGGCCCCATTAATTACAGAGCATTTAATTATTTTAATGAATTCTCTCTTATTGTCTTTCAGTCCAAGGTACTGCTGGACATGTATAGCATTAATTCAGAGGAGCAGCCATCTCTGGATTGTGCAAGGGGGTGAATGGGAGACCTCTCTCTCCTATGATTAATTACTCTTTTGAATAATTTCAGGTTCCATGTTGCTAATAGAAAATAAATTGTTCTTGGCAAAGACTTCTTGAAAAAAAGTAAGTCCTAAAAAGAAAAAAAAAATACAAAACAAGTCCTTGACTGTGGCACATCAACAACTCTCTTCTGATCATCTCATGTTAGAGACTATTTCATATCAGGCTCAGTTGAGGATCAGATTGATCTAAAAACCTTCCCAACAGAGTGCTTCAGAAAGGCATTTGGAAGATAATAGATGAAAATTGGAGGAAAATTCATTTTCCTTTCTGTCGAAACAATCCTATTGTTGCTTGAATATTATCCCTGTGATTTTTGGGATAAAAACTTGGCCTCCATTTCAGGTTTTAATAACTGGTTCTGTAATTTTTACCAAGCACTTGAGTTCTCTTGAATCTTTGTGATTTCAACTGAAGAATGGGAAGAGCAGACCCTTTCCTTCACCCAATCTGAAGTTTATCAGAGCATAAGAGAGTGAAATCACAGTGCTTTTAAAAATTCAAAACTTTTATGGACAGGTTATGAAAGGGTAGTAATTATTTATAACACTACATAGCAAAATATGGGTGCCCAAATATAATTTTCACATTTTTTTTTTTGGTTTTTGGGTCACACCCGGCAATGCTCAGGGGTTACTCCTGATTCCATGCTCAGAAATTGCTCCTGGCAGGCACGGGGGACCATATGGGGCACCGGAATTCGAACCGATGACCTTTTGCATGAAAGGCACACGCCTTACCTCCATGCTATCTCCCGGGCCCCAAATTTTTTCCTAAAAATATTAAAGCTAAAGTGGGTGGGCTGGTGAGGTAACACAACATTTGCCTTGTATTCTGCATACCCGGAACAGACCGGATTCAATCTCTGGTATCCCATATGGTCCCCCTAGAATACCAGGAGCGATTTCTGAGTGCAAAGTCAGGAGTAACCCGGAGCACCACCGGGTGTGGCCCTAAAACAATAACAAACAAAAATATTAAAGCTAAATGAGTGGTGAGTTCAATTAGAGAAATAACTACACTGATAACTATCATGGCAATGGTAGTGAGTGAGAGTAATAGAATGTCTGTTTTGAATAGAGGCAAGGGATGGGTGAGAAGGGAATTGGGGGCATTAGTGGTGGGAATGTTGCTCTGGTGAAGGGGTTGTTCTTTATTTTTTATAACTGAAACCCCAATACAAACATATTTGTAATCATGGTGCTTAAATAAAGATATTTTAAAAATATTAAAGCTAAAATGAAGTCTGGTGATTTTATGTTAATAAATTAAAAGGCAGTTATCAAATATCTCCCACACATGCATTGGTAGGTAGGGTCTTTGGGGCTACATTTAGAATAGAACTTTCCCAGTCTGCTTCCAAGTTTCTTTTTGAGTGTTAAATGACCACATTAATGACAATATTTACTCTCTTCTCCCTTCTTCTTGTTCCCTTTCCATTTCTCCATTTATTTCTCCCACTACCAGATATTTGTAAATGACTGACCACGTCGAAGTAGATGATAGAGACAGGGTAGTACACAGAAGAAAGACTTGGAATGCTACTCAATGATGAACAAGCAGACTTGAATAGTGACTCACAGAAAAAATGTACGTTAAAAATTCAAGTGCTATAAAAGCTTGGAAAGATGGGACTGTATAGGTTATTTTAGAGAGGGGATTTAGGGAATTCCTCTTTGATGAAAAGCCAAAATTGAGACCTCAATGAAACATAAAAATCTGCCATTTGAATTTCTGAAGATTGATCTGTGCAGGCAAGCAACAGTGCAGCATCTTTGGAGGATGGAGAGTGGGAGAGTGGGGACTGTCATCCTCTGACTGTGTACAGAAAAGCCCACTCTGGCCCGATGGAAAGCAGATGGTGGAGCGAGTGGAAAGCAGAAGCATACCAATTGGTTGAGGACAGGGGAGAGCTCAGCAGTGTAGTGAAGGAGGAGTGGTGGGTGAGTAGCCTTTAGATCAACTTTAGAAGGATAATTAATGGCATTGGTTGAAGCTGGATATGGGAATGAGAGGAAGAAGGATAAGTACTGCTTCAGCCAATATTTTCAGCATGAACTTCTGTGCTGAGAGACTTTCCATTCAGCAACATGTGGGAAAGCAGGGGAGGAGTAGACTTGCGGAAAGAGAATAAAAAGAAAAAGTGTGTGCTTGTGTGTATGTGTGTGTGATAGCAATTTTAGATGTTCTGTGTATATTTGAGTAATTTGTCCTACACATTATTATAAAGAAGTATTAGGAGAAAAACTGGAGCTTTTTAATTTCAATACTTTTAACGTACCTTTGGACAGATTTATTTATTTATTTATGTTTGGTTTTGGGGCAACATCCGGTATTGCTCAGGGCTTATCTGGCTCTGTGATCAGAAATAGCTCCCGGCTCAGGGCACCATATGGAACGCCTGGGGATCAAACTGTGGTCCATTCTGTGTCAGCCATGTGCAAGGCAAATGCCCTATCATTGTGCCATCACTCCGGCTCTATCAACAGATTTATTTTTATCTAATTCCATTTTATTCTTCAAAGCTTGCTTAATATAAAGCAATGCTTCTTATTGGCAGAAGTTTTCTTTTCTTTTTTCCCAAACCCTATTGGCAGAAATTTTCAATAGCTCTCTCTTGGTTGACAACCTCAGTGGTGTTGGGAATATATTGATCAGCATTGAGGGTTCCTGGGACGCTTACATTGTGTACAATGGCCCCATTGCTATTTCTCAGAGACCCTAGGAGATCTGAAGTGATCATAGTGTTTTCTGTATCAGAAGGAAGAGCTAATTACACTGTTCACTCCGGCTTCTGATAATAACCTCTAGATTTAGCTCAAAAACAGAATCACAGATTGCCTACCAGGAGTTCCCATTCGTCTCCCTCTGGTTTCAATGCACCTCACTGGGCATGCAATGTGCTTTGCCTAAGGCAGTGGCCACGTGTGGAGAACTTGCATTTGGGGAAATGAAGAGTTCTTGACAAACTGCTGCTGGTTCATTAGCTGTCTGGAAGCCATCCTGGGGTCATTCCTCCCAGTGAAGAGAAATATGATTGCTCAGTGAAAGCAAGGTTACCAGTTCCCAAAGCTCCCTGCTAACAAGAGAATTCCATGACTGACGGCCCCATCTAAGTAAATATTTCAACGTGGTGCAGAGTCCTGAGTGAAAGTCATATGATCTGGGTCCTATCTTTGTTAGTTTTTGTCTTGTTATATTCAGTCAAGTCACATTTCCTATTTCCTTGTCTATTAATGAAAAGGTTGGTTTGTAGAATATCTAAGAACTTTTTGAGGTATGAAAGGAGGCAAACTGTGTAGTTGACTCAGGAGACTGTGCACTTTATTGTGTTAACTCCCATTACCCATATCTTAGTTCCTGAATGTGAGGTTTCTCAAGAAACTATCCTTCCTGCTTCTCTTTACCTTCTGCATGTTAACTGTGGGTGTGACTTCCTGGAACTGGTTATTGCATGTGTTGCACTTACACCCCCCCCAATCATTTCCTAATTGACTTCAGAGTAAGCACTGATTGGTCTGGGCTTCAAAACATTCAAAGATCACTTCATAATCAGTCAGATATTCAAAAACAATTCTTCACCCTTCCTTCCAGAGCTTGCTGTTCTGCTGCTCCTCATGTGTTGCATGCCCTCTTTAATAAATGACACAATCTCTCAATCAGAAAGCTCAGACTTCCTAGGTCTGTATCTCATAATCTAATCTGTCACGTGAAGGAGTAATATTTTCTCTCATTGCCCTTGATTTTACTCATTCCAGATTCTTTATCTTCCTTACCAGAGGTTAGGGTTAACTCCTGGCATTATTGTTCATCACCCTGTTGGTCTCTAAGGAAATTCTATCACCTGGTTTAACTTGTTCAGTTATTGTTTAAAATCTCTAATGATTGCCTATTGCCTCATAGAAAAAAGAATTAGCACTTTGGGCAACTGATCAATTTTTTTTTAAAAAAATACTTGATTAAACGTTAAAGTTCCATTTAAAATGTACCAGTGATAGTTTGTTTACTACATGTAGTTTAAAACTTTAGTTTCCTTATCTTATTTAAAATTCATATTAACTCCAGGTGGAAGACATCATTACCTTGCTTTGCAGATGGCAGTGAAAAGAAATAATTTGCATGGAGTATCTACTGGTAAGTAGTACACTGGGAGTGGAGTCTGGATAGGACTGCACGTTTGTTTATATCTGCCCTTTACTTCTGTCCTATTTCATCATAGAGGAAACTTAGTTTTTCCCTTACTGCACATTTATATCCTCTTATTGCATACCATTTGTCTATTTTTACTAGAATACGTAACTCAATTTCACCAAGGATGTTGTTATCAAAATGCTGTTTTCCCTGCCTAGAGACTATACTATAACTAGCAAGTTTTAACTATAACTAGCAAACTATGCTATACTATAACTAGCAAATTTTTGCTTCTCTTGGAGGCTCCATTAAAAAGAATAACTAAAAATTCTTGTCTGTATCCTAAACAATCTATTGCATAGTCTGTTCTGCAGAGCATTATACTTTGATTTCTTCATAGCTTCTACCATGCTGTGATTGGAATGACAATTAACAATTAATCAATGAAAAGTTTCCATATTTTTTATGTTTTCTCTTCGTACTACTTTGCATCAGTCATCAATGCCCAGGATAGTATCTGATTTATAAGAAAATTCCAATATGTGGGTATTAAATTGAAGTGAATCCAACCCCAGCCTTTATTGTGGTAGCATTAAATGGTATTGCTCGTGATAGTAGCTTTAGGCAGTAGAGTTATCAATGTCCATATTATTGGTTTTTTGGGCCACACCCAGTGATGCTCAGGGGTTACTCCTGGCTACGCGCTCAGAAGTGGCTCCTGGCAGGCACGGGGGACCATATGGGAACCGGGGGATCGAACCGTGGTCCGTCCTAGGCAAGGCAGCAGGCACCTTACCTCCTGCGCCACCTCCCGGCTCCCTAATTGAATGACCATGGTTTGTGACTCCTGCCTTGTGCTCTGAGTTTTGGTGAAAACTGTAGAGGACAAAGTTATCATTTTGAGCTTCTCGGTTAATTTTCATTCAAAGCTCAGGAGTTACAAATTGTTGCAGTTATATTTTTAAGTGAGTAAGAGTATCTAGCCTGA
>PVKC010010692.1:13059-25599 GCA_004027635.1 Crocidura indochinensis | reverse complement strand
AAAAACCAAAAAAAAAAAAAAAAAACCTCATCAGTGTGTCCCATGTCTTGGGCACAGCGATAGGGTCCCCCATGGGTCCATGACATAAAGAACTCTAGTCTTGGGCTGAAGGAGAAGGCCCTTGTGCTTTGATGGGGTGATGTCTCTGGGACATGTATGCAAAGGGGAAGGTGGTCTTCAGATGAAGCTGTCATCTGAGAAGGATTGGATTGAGAAAATATCAGGAAAACAGCAAGGACCCTCATTCAAACCATTCCTGAAGTCCACAAGAATGCTGAGCTTTCTTAGGTTATGTGTAGCCCAACCCCTCATTATTCCTATGTAACCTTAACTACAAGAAAAACCTCCCATTTCTGGGAGGGGTCTTTGGTAGGTAACAAAAAGGTTTGGCCTAAGGGGCAAAGGGATTTGCATGAATGGAGGCTGGAGAAGAGATGGCTGAAAGAAGCTAGAAGCAGGGCAAGCTGACAAGATCATGCTTAAATAGGTTTAAGATTATAGGCCACACATGTTCGCCAGGGCAAATAAAGCTGATATTTCCTGAAGCCTGTCTGTGGATGAGCTTTCTATCAGCCACTTTCCTGAACCCAGATACCCACCGGTTGGAGGAGTTGGAGCCACGTGGTCCTGGGCTGGAGGAGAAAGGCCTCCATCACCATCCACCTCCATCCAAGCCCATCCAAAGAGCTTAATGCAACAGTTATGTGGTTTAATCCATTCACTTTTCTTTTTAATCAAAAACAGCTTAAAATGCCTTTTGTTAGTATTTGTTATTCTTGTTCCTAACTCTAGGGTTGGCAAATCAATGGCCATGACCAGCCTGCCCTTGCGATGAAATTTTGTTTTGTTTTTGGGCCACACATAGTGATACTCGGGGCTTTCTCCTGGCTCTGAGCTCAAAAATTACTCCAGACAGGGTGCTGGGAATCATATGGGATGCCAGGAATCGAATGTGGGTCAGCCACATGAGGCTGCATGTAAGGCAAGTGCTCAACCACTGTGCTATCACTTCAGTCTCAGGATGAATATTTTTGAAGCACAACCACATCTATTCATTTATCTATTCACTCTTGTCTAGGACTGTTTTGGAGCAGCTAGTGGCCCTTAAGCCTAAAGTCTTTAACGTTGACCCTTTAAGGAGCAACGTTGCAAACCCCATCAATCAGTATACATCTAAACATCAAGACGGACCAAGACCAGGGAGTCATTCCTAACCCCTTCCTCTCCTCTGCTACCAGTTCCAAGGATTTGTAGAATATATCCAGCTCCTGACTCTGCTACCCTTCACCCTGTGGCCCAGATAGGTCACTACTAGCCATTCCTGGGTCATAGTCTCCCTGCAGGCTACCCCACAGAGCATCTTTCTCCTACCTACACCTGACCAAGCCCCTGTACTCCCCACTGTTCCCAAGGCAAAAGCCACACTCCCTGGACCGCAGGACCCTCGTGAGCATAGTCCATCTCATGCATTTTCAGCCCATCTCCCTTCTCACTCCCAGCACACAGATCAACTCCCCACCTGTGTAAAAGTACCCCTACACTCACCCACATGGTCCTCTTTCTTCTGCCTCCAAGGCTTCCTCTCTCATAGACACCCCTGCATGCTCTGAGGACTCTGTCCTGCTGCATGTTGCTCCAACTGTGCAGGCCAGGAGCCTCCTGTACACCTCGAATTCCTCCCACGGTGCTTTCCAGTCCCCTCAGGCCACTGGACCCTGTTTTCATCTTGGCCAACCCTGTAGAATTAGTTGCTGCAGGGACACAGCTTGGGGCCAAGTAAAGAGAAATAATGTGAACATTTTTTAAAGTTTTATTTATTTTGGTTTTTGGTCCATACCCAGCAGTGCTCAGGTGTTACTCAAGGCTCTGCATTCAGGAATCACTCCTGACAATGCTAGGGGATTATATGGGATGCTGGGGTTGAACCTGGAACTGCTACATGCAAGTCAAGTATCCTCTGCTGTGCTATCACTCTGGCCCCAGAACTCAAAATGTTTTGGGCCACAAATAATCCCTGAGTGTAGAACCAGGTTTTGAGCATAGCCTGATATTAGGGACAGGAGAGGTATCTCAGTGGTCAGGTACATGTGATTTTTTTTTTTTTTTTGGTTTTTGGGTCACACCCGGCAGTGCTCAGGGGTTACTCCTGGCTCCATGCTCAGAAATTGCTCCTGGCAGGCACGGGGGACCATATGGGGCACCGGGATTCGAACCGATAACCTTTTGCATGAAAGGCAAACGCCTTACTTCTATGCTATCTCCTGGGCCCCAAGGTACATGTGATTTATATGCACTGGAACTGAGTTAGAACCCTAGAGCCACATGACACCCCCAACATCATCCATGTGATGCTGGTGGTCCTCAATACCACAGGTTCCAGTAACTCTGCACTCCCTTGCCTGAGCACTGAGCCTTCTGGCCTGGTTGGCCAGGTACCTGAGAGGGGACCCCAGGTCCCGCAGGCACATTGAGAACTTTGCATTGGGAGCCCAGGCTTGCTACCCAGCACCTCATGGTTCCTCAGCGCCATTGGGAGTGCCTCCTGCAGTGAAAGAACAACCGTGGGTGAGGCCCAGCCCTTTGCTCCAAAACCGTGCTGAGGAAACAGGAGCTCCTGGCCTGAGAAGGCTCTTGAATCAGAGACATTCTCCTTCCTCCAGGCTTGGAGTTAACAGGAAAGTCTTAGGGCTGCCCCACCCCCCAGCAGGCTTGCCTTCGGGAAATGCAGAGGAACACACACCCCCAGGAGGACAGAATGAACCATGAGCTCAGAGAAGGGGTTTGGAGGCAGAAAAGTAGGCCAGGCGAGAGCAGCGCAAGGCCCCGAGAGCGCAGAATAGAAATGAAGGGATTACAGGAAATGTCATTAAAATGAAGATCTGGAAGGCAGCAACAGGGAGGTGAGCAGGTGGCCGATGAGGGGGCCCTGGGCCTCTCGGGGCTCTGGGGCACTTTCAGGACCAGCCCATAGTGGCCTGCGAGCATAGCTGATTTACACGTTTCATCTGAAAACAAATGTAGACACCAGCTGCTGGGGTTCTGGGTGAAGCTTCTCTAGGAGTGTCTGGGGAGTGTCCAGGAGGGCCTTGATGGGCAGCCAGCACTATTTTGCCCTTATCCCCAGGGAGCCATGGCTTCTCCGTCCCAGACCCTCAGGCTTTGGCCTACACAGTACTCCAATGGAGTCCTTGTATGGGTGCAGCCTATGAACATTTCACCCTGGGGATAATAAGTGGTCAATGAAACCATGGGTATCTGAGTGCAAACTGTAAGGGACAGTGACTCTCCATCATGAAGGACTCCTCCAGATGTCCCGAGTCCATCTCTGGGACATGGAACCCTCCTGATTGACTGTGAACCCTCCCCCATCACAGACCCTGATGCCAGACCTATCCCCTCCCCTCTCCCACTAGACTGTCATTTGGGGACAGGCACGAGTGTGTCTTTGTCCAGCTCAGAGCCTGGCCCAGAGCAAAAGCTCGGCCATTCATTCCTGAAGGGCCTAGATTGGTGAAGAAGCAGTTCACATGAAGATACTGGGGATCTACTCTACATAAATAGAAGAACCAGGGGCCTACGTGGCAGAACTTTTTCTGAAAATGATCAGAGATTTCCTGAGTTGTGTTTTAAGAAGTGAGTGAGAACAGGAGATAGTTCCCAGGCTTGGAGCACATGCTTGTGTGCCATGATGCCTGGTGTGGCATGGTCTCCTGGTTATACTACCAGAAGTGACCCCAAGCATTGCCAGGTATGCCTCCCAATTAAAAAAAAAATGAAATCAGGGAGCCGGGCGGTGGCGCAGGAGGTAAGGTGCCTGCTGCCTTGCCTGCGCTAGCCTAGGACGGACCACGGTTCAATCCCCCGGTTCCCATATGGTCCCCCGGGCCTGCCAGGAGCGACTTCTGAGCTCAGGAGTGACCCCTGAGCGTCACTGGGTGTGGCACAAAAACAAAAACAAAAAAAATGAAATCAAAAATTAAAGGTGCAAGTGAAACATCTTAGATCCCTATAGTTTCATCTGGCTAAGTTCCCTCAGGCAGGGGCTCAATGTATCTCTATCTAAAGAGTTTTGGATGGAGCCAGAGCGAGCAATAGTACAGAGGTAGTGCATTGCCTTGCAGGCGGACCATCGAGAACTGACCCAGGATCGATTCCCCAGCATCCCATATGGTCCCCAAGCATGTCAGGAGAGGTTTCTGAGTAAAGAGCCAGGATAACCGCTGAGCACCACCTGAGTGCCTCCAGGTGTTGAATGTGCCCCCCTCCCAAAAAAAAAAAAAAAAAAGAAATGAGTTCTGGATTCAGAAGATCATGTCTCCACTATCCAGATGATTTGGGGAGGTTTCTGAGATCAAGGGGCAAGAGCTGAGCCTCGTTTGCTAAGCAGCATTTCTCTACCTAAAGCCATATCTCCCCTCCACCCAGCAGGCCCCTAGGATATTGAAGAGGGCACAGGTGAAAAATCATGTAAAAGAGGTGAGGTGTACAGAATGTTAGGAGGCCAACTAATAGGAATAGGTCACGAAAGGAAACGAAATCAGAAGGGCCAGGGCTGGAGGAACAATGAAAGACACTGCTGTGGATTTTGAGATGTTCAAACCTGTACTTGCTATGCAGCCTGAGGCAAAGGATTTTCAGCCTTCTGCCCGTAGTTTAACACCCTCCTCCTACAGGAAGGATGGCTGTGTCCCCATGTGAGCCATGAGCCTCAGAGGAGGAAGCTCTGTGAATCTCCTCTATGCTCCATGCATGAACCACTCCAGCCTTTCCAGATCAGGACAGAGTGAATGCCCAGCAGAAGGGTCCACCTTGGAGTGTCTTAGACTGGAGCTCATCAAGCCCTGGGGGATGGCTCTGGGCATCAGATGGCAGGCAGGACTGGCTGGGGCCACCTGGAGGAAGGCCTAGTCTGGAAGTCAGCGCCTGGGCAATCCCAGGCAGAGTCAATAAAGCAACCTGGAACGCACCCAACTACTGGAGAGGAGTTTCTACAGTGTGGGTGAGCATGCTCTCTCTGTCCACCTGCTGAATGAATGGAAAATCCTGTTCCTAACAGGAACGAACATAAGGGGACTCTGTTTATTGAGCATTTTCTCTATAGCAGGCCATGTGCCTTGGGTGCAATACATACTGGCATTCACTCAGGTAGTTCTCACACCAGTCCTGGGTCATAACCGCATTATAAATCCTTTTTATTTTTGTTTGGGGACACACACAGTGGTGCTCAGGGTTTACTCTTTCTGTGGTAAAGCTTCACTTCTGAGGAGGCTCATGAAGGGGCATCACGTGGGGTATCAGTGATTGAACCCAGGTCAGGATCATGCGAGACAGACACCTACTCACTGTACTCTGGCTCTCCATTTCTGTTTTATCAAGGGGGAACATAGATCTGCCCCAACCCTCCACCCTTCATCTCCACCCCTATCTCCCAACCTGGCTGGGACACTGGCCCAGAGGTATTTGGTAGCTGGGCTTCTTGGGCAAATCCTCTCTGAGCCTGGGTCATCTCTTCAGGACCTCGATTGGTGGGGCAGAGGAGGCCAGAGAGAGGGGACAGCCCTCCAGGAGAACTCCCCACATGAGGAAGCCCCAGAAGGTTTACAGCTCATTCCATCCATTGCACACCCCCACAAATACAGGCTGAGATGAAAGGGCCTGTGTAAATAAATTCATTTTGTAAAGGAATGTTTGGAACCACAGATATATTTCACCTGAGTCAGGGCTGGAAAGGCAGCGATGGGAAGGTGTTCCTCATTTGAGGGGCCCAAAGGCTTGCCCCATGCTGCCACCTTTACAGAGACCTTCAAGGCTGCAGACACACAGGCCTTGAACACAGCAAGGAACCAGACTCGGAGAGAAGGAGAGAACCCAGGTTGGGGCCTCTGGGCTGGGACCACATGGTCCCCTGAGCACTGCTGGGTAGAGAGACAGAGAGAAAAGGAGAGAGGGGGGGTGGGGAGAAAGAGAAAAAGGAGAGAGAGAAAGAGAGAGAGAGAACACTAGGTTTCAAGGAAAATGAAGAGCCAATGGGATAGTGAAGCAGAAGATGAAAGGGGCCTGGGAGCTTCTTGGTGACCCAGGGGCCAGGGGTTCCAGTCACCAGCATAGATCATGCTGGAAGTGGCCGGAGGCTCCTGGACCTCGATGGCAAAGTGAGTGTCCCATGAGGTGACGTGTGGTGAACCCTGCCAGCTGGCCACTGAGCAGGAGAGAGAAATGTCTGCGACTGCAGGTAGGGAAGACCCGGAGCTGATGTCAGTTGTCATCATATAGAATCAGGGTAGGAAATAGCTGCAGAGTGATGCTGCCAGGGGTTAGGCTGGCCATAAGCCAGAAAGATCAACATCAGCCCTAGGGGCTGAGCCTTTGGTATGTGGAGGTATCAGGGGATCTTACTGGCAGGACCTGGGATACAGTGTTCTGTGTGAGAAGAGCAAGGCAGCGGGGGCTGGGAATGTGAGGGGACATGGCCAAGAGTGAGGCTTCCAAAGGCAGATATTTCACACACTCCAATTCTGTTAGCCACAATCACCATCTGAGGAAAGGGTGGCGACTGCTCCCATTTTATCATTTTATTTTAGTATTTCAGAGGTGGGGGCACACCTGCCATGCTCAGGGGTACCATCTACAGTGCCCAGAGATCTAACCAGCCCTGTTTCAAGCAGCCTCATGAGAGGCCTACAATATCTCTCGGCACTAGAGATGAGCATCAAGGTCAGGTCAGCAGCTCAGTGATATGCACAGTCCCCATCCATGGGCAGAGCCTGGATTTTAACCTTCTGTTTGTGCTCCTCAGTTTAGAGTCCTGACCACTCAGTGGACAAACTGCCTCTCGTGGACAAAGCCAGATCTCACAACAGACCTGAAGGAAGGACAGTGGGGCAAAGTTGGGGCAAGTACACAGCCTGGGAATAGGTGCTTACCTGCATGTGGGGTTAAAGGAAGTGAGCAGATAATAAAGGGGATGGGGGCTAGAGAGATATCGGCAGGTAGAACATTTACCTTGCACTCAGCCAACCCAGGTTTGATCCTCAGCATCCCATATGGTCCCCCAAGCCCGCCAGGTGGCTAAGTGTGACAACAAAACAAAGAAAGAGGAAAGGGGATATTTGTAGTGGTTAGTAGTGTACCCCCTCCCCACTGTGGTATTCCTGAGCCCAGAAACTTTGATGTGAGGTGCAGTGAGGTCCTGGGGGCTTGCCTGTGTGCCAGGAGTTCTGGTACCCTGTTGCATTAATTATTCATTATAAAGTCCTAGTGGTGCATGGATGGATGGTAAGGCCTTTCTTGGCCCGTCGATCTGTGGGTTCAGGATAAAGGTGAGGAAATGATCCACAGGCAGTCAGATGAAGTTTTAGGAAACATTTAGCTTTATTACAAGGCCCTAACCACCATGTACATATTCCTCACATGGCCTTTAAACTAAGCAGCCTCTTTCCTACTCCTGCATCCATCCTGTCTCTACGCTCTCCTTGTTGAGTCTGCCTCTCCCCACCCCTTAGGCAAGCCTTTGAATTACCAACCACAGACCCCTCCCAGCTGTGGGAAGATCTCATTTTCCAGGTGACATGGGGGTAACAGTGCCCCTTCCTGTTCATCTGGCCTGTGTGCTGGAAGCAGGAGTGAGAAGACAGACCATCCCAGTGAGAGGGGATGATGGCAGCCCCATCCCCTTGGAAGTGCATCAGCTTCCTAATTCCTTGTCAAGTTCCAGCAGGAGGGGCTGACAGCTTGGATGTGTTTGGGCTGGCAGACAACTCTAGAGCTTGGTCAGGCTGGAGGCCTGTGTGGCCAGGACCTTAGTCCATTGTCCCCTTTCAGTCCTGACCTCTACTCTGAAGCTGCTGTTGAGATTCGTAGAGACAATAGGTTTGCTCAGGATCATTTTTCTGACCTGGTGGGATCTTGAGTACCTCATCAGGTTGGGAATTTCTACCTGTTGTTCCATCAACAGATCTTTCCTGGGACCTAATGTGTGCCACGCACTGTATAAACAGTGAATAATGAATGTGAGTGGTGAATGTGGATAATGGTGACCTACCGAGGTGTTCCTGGCTGTCGCCTATCTCTCAGTCTGATGAAGGAGGTATTTTCCCCAGCGGTGGTAGAAATAATTTACTGCAGTCACCATAGGTGGGAGGAAGCAGGGGACTTGACTTAGCAAGGAATCAGGGAGGACTTTCGGGAGTAAATGAATGTGAGGTGCAGATGTCTCTGGGTAGATAGAGGGCCTGAGGGGGAGCAGGAGACCTGTTCGTCAAACACTACCTTATTTCCCAGCCACAGTAGAACCTGGAGACCAGAGACTCCCAGAGAATGGAGCCCATTAAAAGTTGCCATATCTTTGTATTTTATTGCGTGATTGTTACATTTGCACAATTGACACAGAGTTAGCACAATTCCATGCACAATTCACCTACTTGAAGCATATGAATCAGGGGCTGGAGAAAGAAATGGGTAGCCTGGATTCTGGCCACTTCTAGGAGCCAGAATGAGATGAGAGAGTGGGACCCTCCCACCACCACCAGGTATGCCCTAAAAACTAAAAGTGAAATCAAAAATAGTGTACAATTGGAGGTCGGAGTAATAGCACAGCAATTAGGCATTTGCCTTGCATATGACCAACACTGAATGGACCTCGCTCGAATTCCGCAATCCCATGTGGTCCCTCGAGCCTGCCACGAGCGACTTCTAAGCACAAAGTCAGGAGTAAACCTTGATTAATGCCTGGACCAGATCAGTGGTGCAAGGGGTAAGGTATCCGCCCTGCCCATGCTAGCATAGGACGAACCGATCCCTCGGTGTCCCATATGGTCCCCCAATCCAGGAACAATTATTGAGCGCATAGCCAGGAGTAACTCCTGAGTGTCACCAAGTGTGGCCCAAAAACCAAAAATAAAATATATTATACAATTAATTCAGTGACTTCCAGGACATCGGCAGAATGGTACAGCCCTCACCACCTTCCTGCCCTTCTACCCCCCTTCCTTCATGGCAGTGGTAACCAGGATCTCTCTCTCCCTCTCTCTCTGTGTCTCTGTCGCTGTCTCTGTGTGTCTCTGTTTCTGTCTCTGTCTCTGTCTGTCTGTCTGTCTCTCTCTCTCTCTCTCTCTCTCTCACACACACACACACACACACACACACACACACACACACACTTACTCACACCTACTGTGCTTGCCAGGATTTGCATACCAGATTGCAGAGTCTGCTCACATAGGGGCTGGCACTCTTGGTAGAGGCACACAGAGGGTGCTCACCTAGAGACTCAGCTCTTTACCATTGTGACTGGAAATCACTTGAGGGCACTAGGGCTATCAGAACAGCCAGCAGGACCACATTTGGAACTTGCAAGAAAGACACCCAGGAATTGAACTTAAACCAGGCTCTAGAAATGCAGGCACATGAGCCGATGTTGTTGATCCTCCAGGGGATGGAGCTGCATTTCCAGGGAATGGAACTGCCATCATCCTCCCTCACAGAGATGGTCTGTCTTCTCAGTCCTGCTTCCATCACACAGGCCAGAAGAACCAGGAAGAGGCACCAGAACTCCTGGCACACAGGCAAGCCTCCAGGACCTCACTGCACCTCATATCAAAAAAGCCCCATCATAGTCCGTTCTAGACATTTTGTTCACATACTACTTAGTAATAACCTCCTCTCACTCTCCCTCTGGCAATACACATCTACTTTCTGTCATTCGGGAGAAGACCATGCTGGAAGTGGAATCAGATACTGGATCTGGTTTCTATCAGGTTTCTTTTGCTTTGCACAATGTTTTCAGAGTTCATTGCAGTTGGAATCAGAGCCTGTAGGGACCTGGAACTGACCTTGCTCTTTTTCTGTTTAATCAGATTAGCTCAGTCGTTAAGCCAGTAAGAGTCAAGGACTCTGGGCTTGGGTCTCTGACATCCATCAGGACCCCTGCCCCTCATTTTTGTTTGTTTGCTTTGCTTGTTGGTGTGTTTGTGGGCCATATTCAGCGGTACTCAGAATTTACTCCCGGATCTGCTCTCAGAAATCACTCCTGACAGGAGATGGGGGACCACATGGGGTGCTGGAGATCAAACGGACTGTGGCTGCATGTAAGGCAGGCACCCTCCTCACTGTACTGACATCCTACATCTGGAAGTCTTGGATGAGTCTTTAAAAAGTTGTGTCACTCGTGGCACTTTCTTTGGAGGATCGTTTCTTCTGCTGTTGCTGTAACACTTTACAGCCCTCCCTGGAAAGTTAGGGACCTTCAGGACCTCTCAGGTCCCCCCAGAGAATTACTTGGAATTTCACTGGGAGCTGTGGGGAAGCGGGAAAGCAGGAAGTAAAACACCTGTTAGAGGTCTGGCACAGAGTGGGTGCTAATCTGGGCAAGATGAAGAGTTCCAAATGGCCCAGTATGTAGAGGAAGGAGAACCCTGCCCACCTCCAGGGGTCTCTTCCTTCTTGTTTCCAGGGTGGCTTAAGGGGAGTTGGGCAGAGTTTGAAGACAAATCTCAGCCTAGGTGGGGGTGTTGGTGAAGGGAAGTGGACACTGTGGTGGAGGGGGTATTGGAACCACATATGTACTGTAAACCATGTTGCCACAATAAAAATGGGGGTGGGACCCAAAACAAACCCCAGCAGAGTCACTTGGGTATTCTGTCCCTTATCAGCTGCATATACTCTTTGTGTGAAACTCTGGGCAGTAGGTTTAGGTCTGATCTCCAGCACCACATGGTCTCCCAGTACCCAGAACTGGAAGGAAGCAACCCCTAAGTACTGCTGGGTTCATCCATCATATATATATATGTGTGTGTGTATGCATATGTATGTATATATACATATATATTGAGAGAGAGAGAAGAGAGAGAGACAGAGAGAGAGAGAGAGAGAGAGAGAGAGAGAGAGAGCAAAGCCACGAGCTCCTGCAAGGCAGCTGAGGGCCCAGAGCCCAGTGTCAGCAGAGTGGAGGTGTCTCTTTTCTTCTGGGGGGGGGGGTATTCCTTCGGCTGTGAGCATGCAGACAGCGGCAATGGCACCTGTTCGGGAGCAGTGGGTGGAGAGGACCACCTGGCCTTCCTCTGCCTCTTGCACACAAGACGTGCCACGTGGGAGGTGATGGAGGTGGGGATGCCGGGGACACGGAGGCAGAGCGTGAAGCTGCTTGGCAAGCACGTGCTTGGTGCCAGGGACCCCCACCAGCATTGCCCTTGCCATTCCACACCCGGCCTCAGAGAGGGCATTTCCCCAAACAGAGTGGGGAGGCTGTGCTCCAGACAGGGGCAGCTCGCTGTGTGCACAGCATGGTCCCACCGGTGAGAGGCTGAGATGGGATTCAGCCCGCCCCGCTCCCACCTGCCTTCCTGGAAGGGCTGCCGAGAAGAAAAGATGCAGGCTAGGGGGATGGAGCCTTTGGAAACCAGGCTTCCTGTGGCAGGGGGATTCTGTGGGTGGCTGGGGAAGGCTTTGTAAATATGCATGACATGCAAATGCCACTCTGGAAAACAATGCGGGGGCCCACACACGCCCTGTGTTATGGAAAACGTAGTGGTGTATAAACACTGTGGTTTCCATGACAATTGTTCCCTGGGGCTCCCCCTTCCCCAGTGCACTGGACCATTTCAGGGGTCTGAGGATAGAAGGGTGCTGCAGGCCACCTCCCACCTGACGCTCTCCCTGTTTCCTGCAGGCACCGGTGCCAGCCCCCTGATAGTGGCACTTCATGGTCCATCTGTGAGCAGTGCTTGAGGACTCTGCTGCTCTCTGCTTCCTGCCAGCACCTCCAACCCAGTGCCCAGAGGGATGTGTGTGGCAGTCCACTGTCCTGTGCCCGCTTCCCTGGTGACGCCTCCTGGTCCCCAAAGGACCCCCGTTTTTGGTCGACACTCAGCTCGTTGGTTGGTAAGTCATGGCGGCTTTTCAGGGCCTATGTTCTCTTGTTGGGGCTGCTGGATCACCTGCTCATTATGACTCTGGGAGATGCCCTCTGCTCCACCGTGTGACATTCATGTGCTGGTCATGGGACCCTGGGACAGTCTTGGGTGTCTGGGTCAGTCCTCCCAGGATCCTGGAGCAGGTCCCCAGCTTGCAGAGAGAATAGCCTTAGAATAAACCCACCTGCTGTGATGTGGGGAGAGCCTAGCTCTGGCCTCCCAGGCTTGTTCTGGTCACTCTCCAGGGGCTATTGTGGACCGACTCAGATAGGGCCAGGGAACAAGGAAGTGAGCACATGATGGGGGTGTGCTCCAGGTTTTCTGCAAGTTGGGAAGCCCTGTAGTTTCTACCCCTCCAATCCCTATCATGAAGAACATTAACATTGGATAGGTGAGGTGCAGGACACGGCAGCATCTCTGACCATCTACAGTAGAATTTTATCAAACACATGCACAAATGCACGCACGCGCACGCACACACACACACACACACACACACATGCATGCACACACAAATCTCCCTAGCCCAGCAAGATCCCACCACCAATTCCCCGCTTGCTGCTAGCCTGAGCACCCCCCACAGCCAGGGCTCTGGATTCCTGTCCCTCAATCTCTTTTTTTTTTTTTTTTT
>PVKC010010692.1:0-12959 GCA_004027635.1 Crocidura indochinensis | reverse complement strand
AGGACACTAGTCTGAATCATAGGTAAGGAAACTGAGGCTCAAATGAGTTCAAGGGGCTTGCAGAGTATCGCGTGGCCACCACTCGGCTCTGCATGGGGCTTCAGGTTCCAGTCTACCTATCTGTCTGGTCTTGGCATCCTGAATGTGAAGAATAGCTGCTCTGTCCCCCAGTTCCCCGCAGCTGGCAGGATTACAAGAACAGTTTGGGCCACTGTGGATAGTTGTGCAAGGGAGAAGCAGGTAAAGGTGGCCCCTGGCATGACTTCTCCTGGCTAGCTGCTGCTCCCATGGTCCTGGGGCTGGAGGGCAACTCAGTCTGCACCTGCCTGGTCTCTGGTGTCTCCTTTACCAGCAGCTGCCAAAGCACCCTGGTAGGGTAATTATGAGCAAGGAGAAGACTGGGAAATATGTATCATATGCTAATGCCGGAGGATGATTTAAAAAAAAAACTATGATGTTCACTGTAGCTAATGTATGGAGAAAGGCTTCTTCAAGAACAAAGCATGCACAGCCATGTCGTGCCAGCCTTATTAATAAATGTGAAAAAAGCCCAATCATTCACTCACCCTCCATCCAGTCCAGCCCTGAGAATCTGCCCCCTGGCCTTTCTTGTGACAGCTATTGTCTGTGTCTGAAGCAGGAAACAGGAACAGGCGAGAGTTGTACCTGTGAGTTCCTCATGTGTACACACTTCTGGTGGAGCCATAGGAGCACCCAGGCTCGCTGTCTCTCCAGTCCCTGAGAATTATATGGACACCAGAAATGACCTGAATGGTAGCAAGTGTTCCTTGAGCAGTTACTAGGCGCTTGGCATTGCACCAAGGGTTTTCCCTTTTTTGTTTTGTTTTGTTTTATTTGTTTTTGAGGGGGATGTTCCCTTTTACTGGGGAGGGTGTTTTCTTTTCTTTTCTTTCCTTTTTTTTTTTAGCATCTGTTTGATGCCTACTGACACTGTGGGACTGTCCATGGGGAAAGAGTGGCATGGATGTGGGGAAAGAGGGTCTCAGGCTCATCTGTTAGCATTCCCGCCTTTCTGGAAAATGACTGCCCATATGTGTCTACCCCTGCAGCCCACAGCCCGGGCCTGACCTAGTGGGCACCAGAGGCACAGTGTGACTGACAGCCATCAGCTCCGTGACGCTGAACGGAATTCCTCTGCCCTAGCTAGGATGGCAGCCCTCTGTAACGCACAGCAGCATGGGGGCCGCCCCAGGCATCAGCGCGGGAGGTGTGACTGCTGCTATTTTGCTGACAAGCTGGTTATTTAAAGAACAGCCAAAGTTGAAATGGGGGAATCAGATGAGTCTCCAGGCTGGGGGAGGGGGAGCCTAACAAGGAGAGGGCAGAGGCATCACAGGTTCTTTTTGTTTTATTTGGTTGTCTTGGGGTCATGCTCGGTTATGTTCAAGGGCTACATCTGGTTTGGTGCTTGGGAGTGCTCCTGGTAGTGCTCGGGGGACCATTTGGCCCCGGAAAATCAAACCTGGGGCTTCTGCATGTAAAGCCTGTGCTCAGCCCTTTGAGCCAGCTTCCCAGACCACAGTCCTTTCCCCCACTCCTGGCTTATTAGCAATAGTCAAAGGAATAGCCCTGTAAATATCTAGGAGATCACCCACCTGGAGAAAGAGTCTGTAGCATTGAGTTGAGGGGATGAGAAGGTTTCCAAGCAGCAGACCACATTCTGTTTCTTGTCTGTGGTTAATGTTAACATCCACTGTTTGTTCTTTTATTTTTTTAACATTTTTATTGCTTTATTTGAACATTGTGGCTTACATAGTTGTTCATAATACATTTATGTCTGGCATTCTATGTTTCAGCACCAGTCCAACCACCAGTGTAATATTCCCTCTACCATTGTATCCAAATTCCCACTCACCTCCAAGCCCGCCCTCTTGTCAGGCACAAAATAATTTACTTTATATTGCTTGTTTCTAACTATGTGGTAATGGAAGTAAATTTCAGCAAGAGAAAATTTGTGAAAATTGTTATATCTCACAATGGGGTCACTAAGCCATTGCCTGAAGGTTTACTAAGCATTCACTGCTAATTGGTACTTCTATATTGTTGGTTGCTGTATTTTCCGGTGTACGTAAAAGATGACCCCCTAATTTTGCAGTTAAAACATAGGTTTAGGCCTATATTCGCTGTATCAGGCAGAACGTTCCTGTGCTACAACTGTATGTACCACAGTGAGCCAATCCAACAAGCAAAGGTTCAAAGGTTATACTGTAATAGACTTCCTCTCTGACTCTGGCCAATCTGAACAGGCTTTTGACAGTGTAGATTCGGGTCCAGAACATTGTCTAATTCGCATGCATCAAAAGCCTGCTTGGATTGGCCGAGTTAGAGAGGCAGTCCAAGCAACCTGGCAGTGATTGGTGCAGGATCGAGTTGGAAAATTTGTTTTGTGGCAATATTCAGACAATTTTCATTTAGCGGCATATTGAAATGTTTTTCGGGATATACTCAGCATATAAGACGACCCTTGATTTTTGGTTGACGTTTTTTTTTTTTTTCTTCAAAAGTCATCTTATCTGCCGGAAAATACAGTATGTATATTAGCCAGAGGTGACTTCTATGCTACTTTGATATCTACTTTGATGTAATCCTTTTGGGGTGTCAGTATTGAACAATTTGGAGATATCATGCAGTCCCATATGTGACTACATACTCAAGGAATTCCAAGTTCTGTAGCTGATATGGCAGGAGCTATAGGATGTGGCTATGACTGTCAGGGCTTTCGGGATCAGAGCAGTGGTGCAAGTGGTAGCGCATCAGCCTTGCACGTGCAAACCTAGGATGGACTGCAGTTCAAATCTCTGGTGTCCCATATAGTCCCCCAAGCCAGGAGCAATTTCTGAGCACAGAGCCAGGAGTAACCCCTGAGCATCACCGTTGTGGCCCAAAAACCAAAAAAGAAAAAGAAAAAAGTACAGAAGAAGAGGGGCAGGGTTCCTGCAGTCATTCAAAAAAGACCCCAGAGTTCACAAGGCCAGAGCGATGGCTCAGTGGTAGGGCATTTGCCTTGCATGTGGCTGAGCCAGGATGGACTGCAGTTCAATCACCCGGCATCCATATGGTCCCCCAAGCCAGGAGCGATTTCTGAGTGCATAGCCAGGAGTAACCCCTGAGTGTCACCAGGTGAGACCCCCCCCCCGAAAAAAAAGAAGACCCCAGAGTTCAAAGCCCAAATACCAGCATACCTGGAATTTTGGTCAGTTAGGTGTCTCTGCAGAGCTCAATGGTAAAGTGAAATTGGGCCATTGGCTTGGAGGCGATGATAGGTTGTGAGTGCAGCTGCTGAGGCTTCAGCAAGGTGGGGACTTGGTTCATTCCTCTTCCTGAGAGATACACTCTGTTCTATGAGATGGTACAGTTTAAAAAAATAAAAAGCGGGCTTAGAGACACAGTCCAGTGGGTTTGTATTGCACTCAGTGAACTCCGGTTCCATCTCTAGCATCCCATATGGTCTTCCAAGCCCTGCCAGGAATAAGTCCCTAGTTCGGAGCCAGGCGTAATCCCTGAGCATCGCTGGTGTCCCCCACCAAAAAACGCTAGGAAGCGATTAGAACAATAACTGCTTGGTTTTTTGCAAATATTTACTTTTTGCAAAGCTTTTCACCTTGCCTTATTGAATCCTAGTAGTTACGTTTATCATACCCAGTTTGCAGAGGAGGAAAGCAAGACTTCAAGAGGTAAGCTACTTGTAGTATGGTCAGAGTGCTCAGGTGAAGGAGGAGAAACCTGACAGGCTGACCCTGGCTGGTATCATCACCTCAGGCTTAAAGGCAAAATGCAGGAAGGTCTCCCCAAAAGGCAGATGCTGCCATATGTCAGTGCCTCTGGCACTTAGAAGACCCAGGAGGCAAGAAGGAGCCTATGTCTCTGTAGCAGCTTAAGTTCTCTGGTAGATGCTCAAGCCTGGGTCTGAATAGATCGTGTAGCCACTTCTGAAGGAAAAAGCAAGCATAGATGTGGCCATCCTAGACTGCCAAAAGCCCTGTATAGACTGGTGTACATACCTTGTATAGGTCCCCAGTGCAGCCCCTGATACTACATGGCCCCTAACCATCCTGGGTGGTCCTCATAGCCCTGAGCATTCATGAACCTGAGTACACCCCTTAGCTGGACCTAAGCACTGAGTATCATTCCTACATAGTCGGGTCAGTTTCCATCAGAATTTCATCAGGTTTCATCTAGACCCTCTGAACACTGCTTAGGAAGTCCAGTTGGGGGGAGGGAGGAGGGAGAAATGAAATACTCTGAGGAAACATTCAGAGGAGAAAGAAGTCAGGCACACTGAGGAATCATTCCAGGTCAAGGTTGGCAGCCCACCCTCTGCACTACCTGGGACTGGGTCAAACTGCCCTGACCTGCAGACCTACTTGGTGCTTGGTGCATCTGTTCTCTTCCTTTCCCTCAGTACTTACCTGGGACCTCATCACTCTGGCTCCTATTTTGCAGGTGAGAGGAAATGAGTGACTGAGGCCACGCAAACCTGGGGGTGGTGGAGGTGCTCTGCTGGCTCCTTGCTAGTGCAGGATCCTAGGTGGGCAGCCATCGACAGCACGGACTGCAGGGTGTGAAGCCAAGCATACAGGCACTGACAAAGAACTCCAAGCAGCCCCTGGGGCTGACAGCGAGTCCATGAGAGGAGCTGGGGATATGGATGGCTGGTGGCCAGGCTGAGGGCTCTGAGACAGGGATCCAGCACTGGATCAGGCCCACCATCCCTGCCCACTGATGATGAGCCAGGCCCTCGCCGAGCTCACAGCCTCCAGAGGGACCAATATTACATAATCATCCAAGCCAATCAGTGCAGTGGACACAGGCTCCCTGGATGCAGGGATGAAGTAAGTGATGAAATGCGAGCAAAGCAGAGGACCGGAGCTCATGAAGGTGGCTTTTGAGTGGGACCTGAAGGATGACCCGCTCCAGCACTGCTGGTGAGTGCTCACTGTTTCCTAGTGAATGATAGACCAGGGTTTCTGGAATTTACCCCTCGCAGATCCTTTCGCTGAGAAAAGCAGCCCCGAGCATGAACCTACCAGGAGTAGCTCAGATCCACAATGCATTTGATTGTAAGTCGGTTTCTGCCATTGTGTGTTCAGGAACCTTTGACTGTTGCTAGATTTTTTTCACACACATACACACACCCCGTATTTAGTTACACGCAGTTTATGAAGCCTGGGAGAAGAGACATCCCTTTGCCCTTCACCAGGAGCCCCTATTACATCTCCCCACTGCAGCTCTTAGAAATGGATCAGCGGGGCCCGGGAGATAGCATGGAGGTAAGGCATTTGTCTTTCATGCAAAAGGTCATCGGTTCGAATCCCGGTGCCCCATATGGTCCCCCATGCCTGCCAGGAGCAATTTCTGAGCATGGAGCCAGGAGTAACCCCTGACCCAAAAAACAAAACAAAACAAAAAAAAGAAATGGATCAGAGACCTGAAGGTCCTGCCATAGAAAGAACTTTATACAACATGGACAAAGCTGAGGGGGGAGAGTTTAGGAAGCAGCTTGAAGAGCAGAACAGCATGTAGCTAAGAGCTGTGTTTCTGAAAACATTCCCCAGTGCAGTGTGCAAGCCTAGGAGATCTTTAGTTACCCTCTTTTTACTTTTTTACTGTAACAGGAACCTTTCATGAGTGCTTAGAACTTGGGCAACAGGAGAAGGAATAGGAAATTGTAGAATTTCGATACTAACCCCTTCAAAAATGGAAGCTGGTGTGACTTTTGAGTTAGCAGGTCTGGGCCGCTCTTCTGAGCTGTGTGACCCTGGACAAATCACCTGACTTCTCTGAACTGAGTTTTCTCCTTCTCTGAAACTTCTCTGAAACAAACTTCTCTGCAGGGAGCTGCTCAGTGGACTAGAGGACATGCTTGGCACGTTGAAGTCCCAGGTTTGCTCCCCAGAACTAAGCAGAGTGACCCTAGCACAGTGCAAGGAAAAGTTCCTGAGCACTGATTCCCCAAAAATAGAGCATCATAGGGTGGTTATGGGACTTATGACTGAAACCACACAGAGGGCTAGACCCAAGCCCAAGTTGCTGCAGTTGCGGTTGGAGGCACGGCTAAGGCTAAGCTAAACAGCAGAACTGGGCACCCGTAGCTTGTTTGTAGCCCAGGCCTGCACCTGTACCCCATCTCTGAGTCCTGGCTACCTGCCACCAACACTCTTCCTCTGCCAGTAAGCACTCTCAGCAGAGACTCTGCAGTGGGATGCTCTGTGCCCAGATTTGATTTTTATTTGATGCCCACTCAACCTGCCCCAAAGGGCAGCTCCTGCTTTACAGACACTGAAGGAATCTTTCAGCTCAGGCAGAGAAAGTTAGGTTCATGAAGTCAAACTCTTGGAATCGCAGGATTTTAATCATTTTACTCTGGCAAGTCAGTTCACTGTCCTTTTCTTGATGATGGTGATAAATTAGGAATGGCCCAATTATCTATAAGCAAGAGATGGTTAAATAAATTACAGTCCAGCCAGACAATAGAGTTCTTAGAGGCTGGAGCGACAGTGCTGTAGTTCTAGACTTGTTGACATGGAAACATGTCCGCAGAGCATTGTTGGGAAAAAAAAATAAGATGTTACAAAATGGTGTATATTAGAGAATCTCCCTTTTGTTAGGGGGAGAAAATATATATATATATATGTATATATATATATATATATATATATATATATATATAAATGCACATATACAGGCAGCTGGCCAGAAAACTACCCCAAAAGATAAACAGGAAACTGATTAAAGGACAGAGTTGTGTTTCCAGCGAGTACTGGAACACTTGTCTTGTATGCAGGAATTCTGGGCTCAATCCTGACACTGCAGGAAAAAAATGATTAAGAAATAAACTGTTGGGGCCCGGGAGATAGCATGGAGGTAAGGCATTTGCCTTTCATGCAAAAGGTCATCGGTTCGAATCCCGGTGCCCCATATGGTCCCCCGTGCCTGCCAGGAGCAATTTCTGAGCATGGAGCCAGGAGTAAACCCTAAGCACTGCCGGGTGTGACCCAAAATAAAACCACAAAAAAAAAAAAAAAAGAAATAAAGTGTTTATGGCATGCTCTTTTGTCTGGTGAACTATAAAAGCTCGATATTTTTATTTTTGTTTATATGATTCAGGTACGTTTTCAGATGTAAGTGGCAGAAAACTAGGCCAGAACTGGTTTCAACTGAAGTGGAATGATTCAACTTCTAGTAACTGTAAAGTCAGGAATCACTTCCCAGCTTTGCTCCTTCCTGGTTGTGTTCATATTTTTCATTTTCATATGAGTGTGTGTGTGTTGGGCAGGAATGGGGGATCATATTATGTAAGGGGATTGAGTCCAACTGGTTGGCATGCAAGATGAACTCCTTAGCCTCAGTACTGTCTCTTCAGCACTGTCCCCATGTTTTTTTATGTGAGAAGGCAAAATTGCACTCTTTGTGGTGACCGAAATCAAACCCAGGACTTCACGCATGCAAAGCAAATGCTCAGCCACCGCCCAGCCTTGTTCTTGTATCCTCTGAGGCTCTTGAGCAGGGAATAGGGTGCCATCATGGAGGCATAGCCAAGGCTTTTTACCAAAATAGCTCAGACACAAGTCCCAGAACTGAGTTGTGGTATTGATTGGTCAAAGATAGAGATGTAATACCTGAGGACCAGAGCACATGGTATGCAGGCAAGGAAACTGGCTTTCACCCTGGCAGTGAACCACCCGCCAGCAATGCTGGGAGTGACCCAGAGCACCAAGGAGGGTGTAATCCAGAAACCAAAATAGAATATTGTGTCTGTGTCTGCCCATTCATCATTGAAGGAGAGTATCAGTCTTTGCCCATGGGAGACAGGTTCAACAGGAAAGTGGGGTGTCCCCCCTCTGAAATATAGGCTGTGACCTAAAGTCAACCCATTTCTCTCCTCTACTTACTGGATTTCTGGAAACACGTGGTTTTCATATTCAGCAAAAGCAACACAGCCAATCCCTGGGGTAAGGATGCACTGGAGCTTGGACAGAAACCATCTCTAAGGTTTGAATTGTGATTTTTTTTCCCCAGGCTGGGCTCTGATGCTCTGATGCTGCTGGGCAGCCATATGATCTCACAGTCAACCACTCACCCTGAAGCCTCCCATGAGATGTTTATTAGAAAACAGGTTTCGTGGAGACTTGCAGAGAATACAGGGTTAAAGTACTGGCCTGGCATGCAGCTGACCTTGTTTGGATCCCTGGCACTGCATAGTTCCCCAAGCACTGCTGGGAGTGCCCTGAGCTTAGAGCTGTAAGTAGCCCCACCACCACCACTGGGTGTGGCCTGAAACCAAAAATTGAGTATAAAATTACTATAGGCATTGTCAAAGATGATTCCAGCCCAACTGTAGACATTATGCCCTGTGTTCCGAGAGAGTGCACATTTGGTAGACTTGATGAAGGGAAGCTTAGATGTATTTTTCAATTTGGGGGCTTGTTTTTTGTTTTTTGTTTTTTGTTTTCAACTTATGATATCAGGACCTGACCAAGAGAGAAGGGGAGGAAAGGGGAGATCTGCCCGAACAAGCAGAAGGAGCCCAGAGTCCAGGGGCATACACAGACTCTGGGAATCAGAAAGTCTGAATTTCTGAAGCAGCAGTTCAGATCAGTAGAGCTCTATGTGGGCCTGGTGGAGGGTCAGTATCACTCCGTGGGAGTCAGGCTGCGTCAACTTAACCCCTTGGGGATTCGCTTCACTCTGTCGACATTGGTTTTACCCTGTGGGGGTCGACTTGACCCTGAGTTTCTTACAGTTTCTTTTAGGGACAGATGATTCACCTAGAAGGTGAGCAGCTGGGACCAGAGAGACAGGTACTAACTTTATGTGTGGCTGATCTCAGTTCAATCCACAACATAGCAAAGGGTCCCCCAAACACTACCAGCAGTGACCTCTGAGCACAGAGCCACGAGTAAGCTCTGAGCACATCCGTCTGTAATAAAAAACAAAAGTAAATAAAAATGGTGCATGCATCTCTGAGGACTGTAGAATCATGGAGGCCAGCCTGGGAGCAAGGAAGAGCTCTGGAGAGAGATTTCGAATTGTCACAATTGACCCTGGGGATAGCGGGAGTTCTTTGAGTGGTGTGTAGGGGGAAGGTTGGCATGTGCAACCTGCCTGGACCTGGAAATAGCCTTGGGAGTGGACGTCAGAACTAGGTCCAATGTGGGGAAAGAGCTAAGTGCAGTGGTCCTTTGTCGTTGCTGGTTTAAATTCCTTTGCACCCTAGGTATGTTATCTTGAGGGATCTGATCTTCTGCTTGCTTGGCCCTGGGATGGGGAGCTTACTCTTGGTCCTGCCATCTTGGGTTTGAAAACTCTTTCCCAGAATCCAGTTCATAATCCTACCACTGCCTGAGCCACTCCAGGGACACTTCCCTTCCTGCTGCCATTGATGTCTCTCAGAAGAGCTACCAGGAGGGCAGGAGGGGCGTGTGTTAGCAGGGCAGGTGACCCTGGGCATGTGAGTATGAGTGAAGAGAAACAGTGGAGCATCCCAGCCTCCTAGCAACAGAGAATTCAGATCTACAGATACACAACTGCCTCAGTCGGATCTCCAAAAGTTCTTTGCTTTCTCCCAACAAGAATGAGGCTTAGTTAGGCCCATAGTGAGAGAACAGTGGGTATGGCATTTGCCCTGCACAGCAGCTGACCTGAGTTGGACCTCCACACACCACAGATGATACCCTGTGCACCATCAGAAATTATCCCTGAGTGCAGAGTCAGGAGTAAGCCCTGGACACTGTCAGGTGTGACCCAAAAACAAAAACAAAAAAGAATCTGAGACCTCAAAGGGCCAATACGTCTCTGAAGCAACACAACAAGGTGGAGGCAGGTCTAGTGAGATATGGTCCTGGCTTTTCCACCCCCCATGACCATGCCCTTCTGCTCAGTCCCTTCTCCTTGTGTCCTCATCTTCTTGAACTTGGACAGCTTTTTCTTTCCAGCAAACTCTAGCCACCCCTGATGCCCTTCTGAGTTTGAAGACAGCCAACAAAATTCTCATTAATCAAATGTTTGTGGCTGTTTATTTTGACAGCAGCGGTTTTGTTTCTGAGACATCAAAGCTGTGATATGTGCGAGCCATGTTTTATAGGCCGTCTCTGCCACTTCCTTGTGCCCCACGGTCCCCACTTAATCATTCATCGTCACACTCTGAAGACATTCAACAGCGCCGTGCCTCCCCTCCCCAAGTTCCTGGTGCTGTGCTAGACACCAAGCTACAAGGTTAGCCCAGGACAGGTGCCCCAACAGTCCCCGTGTGTGACACGGGGCAGGTCTGTGGGTGAAGCTCAGGGATCTCCAGGCCTGGGACGGGGCTTCTGTGATTCTGAGCAGAGGAAGAATAGAAAGAAAAGAGGAAGACTTAGGAGCGGCCATCGGGAAAGTGTAGCAGGTCGCTGGACTGGGCCCTGTCTGCCTCCTGGTAAGTGCTGAAGCCCTGGAGCAGGGAGCAGGGCTGGGATTGGAACTGGAGAGTGGCTCCAACCCAGAGCCCGGAAGGCCTCATTGTTAGGTGGGAAGCTGGCCTCTGCTCTGAGATGAAAGGGAGCCCTGGGCAGGATGGGGTTGGGAAAGCCTTAGGAAGGTGTTGTTGGGTGAGTGAGTTGTAGTGTGTATGAGGGCTACGCGGGAATTGGATGTGTAGCAGCAGGGCGTTAACATGAGGGGCACTTAGCTGGGAGTCTGAGCAGGACCTGGTACTGTGTGAGTGCGGGAGAGGAGAGAAGAGCATTTTCTGAGCTTTGGGGGTTGGGATGGGTTGAGGTCTTATGGACCAGAATTCTGGGACCCCAAGCAAAAGCTGGGCCAGTGTCAGTGAGACGATACCCAGTGGGGGCCTACAAGGGCATCTGTAACCTTCAGGAGCATCAAGACACAGTTCATTACTCTGCAGGGTCCCATGAACAACTTTCCTGGGGCTTCACTGCCTCTGTTAAATGGGGTGAAGACACGCCCCTATTGTTTATAGTGATAGTGGTACATAGACAGTGCCAGTGAGGGGGATTGTGTGATCACTATTGTCGGGGCAGAAAGGTGGGCAAAAGAAAGGGGTACATCATCAAGAGAGGAGACCTGAACCCTGCCTTTCTGTATCTGGGTTGGAGGAAGCAATATACAGGACTCAGCTCCCAGAAAAAAAAATCAGAGGGCGCTCCTGGCTGGGAAAGCCTCATAAGTCTAGAGAGTTTTTTTTCAGAAGGGGGAACTGTTGCTAATGAGCTCCTCATCACTGGGAGTAATCAAGCAGCAACAGAGCCA
This sequence comes from Crocidura indochinensis, assembly GCA_004027635.1. NCBI lineage: Eukaryota > Metazoa > Chordata > Mammalia > Eulipotyphla > Soricidae > Crocidura > Crocidura indochinensis. The sequence goes on along the minus strand of PVKC010010692.1, from coordinate 1,688 downwards.
CACCTGGCAGAAGTATCTGAGAGGGTGTGATTCCACTCAGGAGCTGAAGCTTCCTTTTTTCTCTCCCTAAATTGTTAGATAGATTGATTTCTGGGTCTTCCAGGCAGAGTTCAGGGTGTTGGGGACCATTCCTGGTCATGCCAAGTGACCAATCCAGACAGTTTTATGGTTAAGGCTTGGTGGTGCAGTGCTGCTCAAGCCCAACGGTGCTGATCAGACTATGCCCAACAGTGCTCCTGGAACCTTCAGGCCTATGTCCAGACAGGCAACAGGAAGACGTGGGAAGCAAGTGTGATGCTAAGGGTGAGGTACCTAGTGTGAGGATTGAACTTGAGGCCTAATAACATGCAAGACATGAGCTCCTGTCTTTGGCACTCTCCAGTTGTTTTAGTTTGCTTTGTTGGTTGGCAACTAAGCAAAACATCTGGCAATGTTTAGGGTTTACTCCTGGTTCTGCACTCAGGAGTCACTCTTAGCAGGCTGGAGGGACCTCATGGGACGCCAGGGATCAAACCTGGGTCAGCCCTGTGCAAGGCAAGGACCTTACCCACTGTACTATCATTCGAGCCCCTCAGTTACTATTTTAAAACCTCACCTTCCCTTTGGTGGTGGTTGTCACAATGTCTGGTGATCTCATGACTTGGTGTAGGACCCGCCTCCATTGCCCCTTTCTGTTATGCTGTACACACACACTTGATTGTGGGGCAGCAGATCACATGCTTTGTCACTACTCCAGGAATTGCAAACAGCAGAGCCGCAGGGCTTGCATTTGGCAGGTGGGACGATGCGGGTTTTCAACTCAGCCTGCAAGGCAGGTGCTCCACTGTGGAGCCATCCCCGTGAAGAGCTGTGTCCCTGGAAGGTTCCTTTGTCATGCTGAGTCTTTGATTTCCTGTTTTTTCTTCTCTGAGCCTGTTTCTTCCCTTTCCTCAGCTGTAGCATGGGGAAATGGCAGCTCCTATCTCAAAGTTTGTGGCAAAGTAGCATCACTCCAATATGGTGTCGCCTGGATTTGATGCACAACCACACTCTGAGTCAGACACATTGGCACTTGTCATAACTGTCTCTGGTCCCAGGTTCTTTCTCTGTCCACCAGGTGCCTTCACCTGCCAGCCCTCAGGACCCACTGTCTCTGTCTCTAGCTCTCCCACCCCCACCCAGAGTAGGAATTCCAGACCCTTCTGAACCCCTTTTAGCTCTCTCTTGAGCGAGAGTTGGCAGGTTGGGGTGGCAGGAGCCATCCGCCGCCCATATGCTTCCTGCTATTTAGAGGAAAACCCTCCCCACGTTCCTCCAACCACACGGGCTGACATTTCCAGACAGACGCTGGAATCAGCTCTTCAGGGGATTGGCAGATAAATTTGGCCCCGGTTGTTGGAAAAATCTTCAGCCTTCATAGGGACACGAAGCCCAGGCTCGCCGACTTCTGTCCACCCCATCCTGCCTTGGGCCTGATGCTTGTGGGGCACTGGTGCCACGACTGTACCTACAGAAGGTAGATTGTACCAACCTACCACCATGGGGGTGTAACTCAAACCAGGAGGTGTGACTCGAAGCCTTTCAGAGTGTTTGTTCAGCTTTGCCCAGCAGGGGAGCAGTCTTAGAAACAGTGAAGCTCAAGTGGCCTCAAGATTGCTGAGGTCTCTGTGACCTTGGGCAGATGGGGCTCCACCTCTCTGAGACTCTCT
>PVKC010010691.1:0-25485 GCA_004027635.1 Crocidura indochinensis | reverse complement strand
GAGGGGGCAGCTAGGAGCCCATCAAGACCCCCAGCACCCCCAAGTAAGAGAGCAGGCTTCGCACATGGGGCTTCCCAAAACCCCAAGCTGGAAAGGACCAGCCTGCAGTTAAGAGAGGATTTATAGAGAGCAGGAACCCAGGATACACCCGCCCCCACCCTGTACCCTGCCCATTCCAGAGCTACGGGAAGGGCAGGGATGTTTGTTTGTTTTTTGATTTCTTAGGCAATACCGGTGATGCTCAGGGGTTCAGAGGTTACTCCTGGCTATGTGCTCAGAAATAGCTCCTGGCTTGGGGGACCATATGGGACACTGGGAATCTAACCTGGGTCAGCAGTGTGTGAGGCAAATGCCCTACCGTTGCACTATTCTCCGGCCCCCATAACGTGAAATATTTACGTGGATATAATTCAACAAATGCATGATATCTGTAGAAAGTGGTAGCAAATTATGAATAAAAATTTCTTATTCGGTTTAAAGACTGTTAATTCCGATTGAAACTCAAATTGCTGCTTTAGATGTTGTGAAACAGTCACCATATTTTTTCCAGTGATAGAAAACTAGAGACAGAAAAGTCATAAAGCTAAAAGCTGCCTTTACTTATTCCAGACCACCAGAACTGGCTTGCTTCTTTTATATACCTTTTCTCTATATATCACAAAATTAACATATAGTTAAATGGAAGGATTGAGATAGCTGAGAAGACTAAGAATATATCTGCGGTCAAGAGCACCATCAGGCATAGGCCACCCTGTGTGTGAGTGACTTTTTTCTATTTTTAAGCATTATTCCTAATATAGCAGCATCATTTCACCCAATATTTAAACATCATTCTAAATCACAAAATCACTGCATGAAAAGAAACTCTATCATAAATCAGGTAAACCTCACTTTTTTAAAGTTAAATTTAAGGCTGATAAGGAGTCTAGAATATTAAACACTTAGAAATGGATCACAGCAGGTGAAGTTGTATTTTTCAGTTGAGAGATTCTTTTTTATCTAGAATAAGAAATTTCAATAATTTTCTTCATATTCTAGCAACGTAAAATATTTTTATTAAATAAAATGAAATAGATTGCTTAGGAACTCTTGAAGTAATAGTCTTTATACTCATTATACTATTTAACTCCCAAATTAGGTTTCTGTAGTATAATGAGTAAGACACTTGCCTTGTATATACCTAACCCACGTTCAATACCTGGCATCCTAATGGTCTCTAGATCTAAAATCTGCCAAATTTGACCCACTATCCCTTACACCCTGAGCTTATAACCTAAACACAAATCACATCCAATTGGGGATCCAAAACAAATTAACAAATTTCATTTGATATTCATACAAATATTATTTCCTCAGCTAGTTTACCTTAGAGGCCAACTCATGCCCACATTTACTTTGGGAACTCAAATCGTAATTCAGTTGTGAACCGAAGAAAAAATGAAAGAGCTTCACAGCAAAACTAATCATTTATCTAAGTAGACAGAAGAAAAACTTTACAAAGCCACTGAATTCAAATGAGAACTGTCAACAATTAACTACTTGTACAATTCTTGTTTATGGTATGTCTCTACTCTCCATTACAAAATCTGGAATTATAAACTTTCCTTATGCATCACTATAGACATTTCCCAAGACACCCAGAACTTCTGCATTAATTGATTTCTATAGACTCCAATTTAGGAAATACTTTCATAGGGCCATTTAATTGTAATATCCAAAATTCAATTGTGATACAAGAATAGAAAGTGACTTAGATGGTTCTGTGAAAGGATAGAAAATAGAAATAAAACATTAACACCTCACTGACTATCTGAACATACCATTTATTTAGCTTATAAATTTGCCTTTGAAGCTAAAACTTTTAAGTATAGACTCCTAACCAATATTATAGATTTTTTTAAGCTGAGTGGCTGGAAATACTTGATAGTAGTGGCTCTTAATTATTTGAGATATACAAGTCAGATTATTTAATGACACAATAATAGCCTCAAACACACTTTCCTAAAAATTATCGTTCAAATATAAATTCTCACACTTTACTACAGAGTTATAGACTATGACTGTAACTAAGTTATGCCCTAGAATAAGCAAAATTGTAAACATTATTTTTCAAACAAAAATTAGTATAAATTAATATAAATTTTATAATTAGTATAAAATTTTAAATGTCATTACAGTTGAATGATGCATCAAATGTATGTTCACTTCAAACTATACAGGTTCAACCTTATTTTACTCTATTTTTTCAATATATAAATAATGCATGAGATACTTGGATCAAGAATTTGTGTACAATGACACAAAAACATCATAATGTAGTATAGTATAGTGATCCTTTTTAATTGCCTTCTTAAGCACTATAAATACACATGCTTTCTGATATGAGAACAACTAAGGACAAGAGAAAATACAATTTTGATCACTTTACTTAAAATGTATAGTATAGCTTGCAGACCTGAAATAAGTTTGGGAGAGTAGAATTGCTAGTACGGTAGTCTGACTATATATGGTACAGATTTGATTTTCCTAGAAAATTTTATAATGAAGAGGTTTCATAAAAGAAACTATTTTTTCCAAACTGTAGTTAAAAATTATTGCTTTCGCATCATTGAGTATTGATATTTTTCTACCATCTTCAATTTGTAGATTCAGACATGAGCATGAGGACAACTGAAGGGTCAGTAAAGCTAATCTATCTTTCTGGAATTAGACAACCAACAGCAGAAGTTATCCAAATCTAAACTGAGAATATTAGAGGTCATCATTCCAGCACTCATTTCTGTATGCCTGCATTATTTCAAATGAACAGGCAGGGAAATATTACAGCAGGCTTGCCTTGCATGTGGCCAATTTGGGTTTGATCACCTGTACCCCGTATGGTGCCCCATCCCTGCCAGGAATGTTCCCTGAGGACACAGTCAAGAGCATATCCCAAGCACTCATAGGTGCAACCTAAAAAGGAAACAAAAAAAATCATATATCTATTTATTGAGAATTTCTGTACCAGATATTGTGCTTAGAAACAAACAAGAAGAGCATAGAAATATGCCTACTACTGGTAAGCAGTCAATAAATCTCATTTATTGTATTTGTGACCATACAAATTCAAGCAGTTCACACTCTCCACAAACTATGATCATTTGGAGTTGCTTTTAATATAGGGTGAAGTCTGATAATGATACAAGTATATAGACTTGCCATAAAAGTCAACAGTGAATCCATCCAGCAGGTCAGAGAAAGTTTTCTAGAATAGAAAACATCTGGGTTAACTAGCCTACTGAATCAGGGGGAAAGAGCCTACCCTTTTGGGGAGACAATTAATTAGGCAAAAAGTGATATATCACATATTTGCCTTATTATCAGAATACTATGTGGCTGGAGCAAAGACTACATGGAGAGATCTGACAATAATAAGAATCAGAGTGGAATGAAAAGCAAGATTAAATTGTATTTAAATTATTCTATAAAAATAGTATATTTAATTACTTTAGGCTGCTAAAATTAGCCATGTCTTTTTTAATCATGAATTTAAACTTTTGGGGTTGTGGTTACCTCATACAAACAAATTAAAAGGTAAAGCATAGAGCATAGGTTATTGGGGTCTAAAACAACTAACTTGTACTGGGAAGCAGGAGGGAAATTAGGGTCACATATTGGTGCTCAGGTACTACTCCTGCCATTTTCAGGGGTCACTGCTGACAGTACTCAAAGAACCATAAATGGCAATAGAAATCAAATCATGGTCAGGCATAGAAAAGGCAAGTACCTTAACTTATGCAGTCTCTCCAGCCTCAAACTTGACTTTTTTAAATGACTCTAAAGTGATTAGTTTAAAAAAAAACTACTCCCTCTCACTCCATCTCTCCCTCCTCTTCTCCTCCTCTTTTCTCTCCTCCTTTTCTCGCTCTTTCTCTTCTCTCTCCTCTCCTCCTCTCCTCTTCTCTCTCCCCTCTTCTATCTCACTCTCTCTCCCTCTCCCTCCTCTTTCTCTTCTCTTTTCTCTCTCCTCTCTCCCCTCTTCTCTTCTCTCTCCCCTCCCCCCCTCCCTCTTTCCTCCTCCACTCTTTTCCTTTTCCTCTTCTCCCTCTCCCTTCCTTACTCCAAAGCATTAGCTCCACCTGGGCACAAAGCTTTTTGTCCCTATTCACCCTTTTATTGGTGAGGTCACATTCAGTTGTGCTCAGGGATTACTACTGCCTCTGCCCTTAAAATATTTATTTAAAAAAAACTGAGGCCATGTAGGAGAAAACTAGCAGGGATGTAGCATATATTTTGCATGCAGGATTCTTGGTACCACATGGTCCCACAGCACTGCTACAAACAATCCCTGAACAACTCCAGGTATTGCCCAAAATAAATTAAAAAAAGGAAGAAATGAAGAAATTAAAAGGGAAATTATAAGTTTTCATTTTGCAATAACCAGATATTCTTGAAGATATATTTGGATGTCTTTTAAACGTTGCTCATTTTATCTCTGAATGTAGTTAATAAAAATCTTTGGCTTTCGATTTTTTCTTTACTATACAGGTGGATAAAGAAAAAACAAATGACCGATACCCAGAACTCCTCCCCACCAAATCTCGTTCAAAATATATTTGATGGCCCATTTCTAATTTTCAGAAAGCATTTATCTATTTTGAATTTGAAATTAAAAGAAGAAAATTCTGCACATTATTGCTCAATCATTAACATAGTCAGGTATCACTTTAATGACTAAAATTCAACCAGCTGATTAAAATAACCTAGGTACCTTATGAATTTCCATCTTATAGTCAGAACTTTTGGAGATATAATTAATACATATCTATATTACCAACTATTTTAGTTTTATGGTGAGGCTTTAGAAAATTCTAAGTTTGTTTGGCAAGTATTAAATTTAGCTTTTCAAGACTTGAGCATTCTGTTTAAAGTATTGAACATTTCAGCTGATTAATTGGGATTCTCCATAAACTGAATCCATGCCTCCAAAAGACACGGGAAACTGGGTAAAAATGCTCTATCTATCCTCCCTCCTTAGCCTTTTTCGCCTGACTAATTTTTCTACTTGAAATACAGAGCAAATCAACCAAAGCCAGAGCATGTGTGAGGTTTTGTGACACAGGATGCCAAGCTTTCCAAGGTGAGCTTGCACTCTTTAAAATGCAATACTCTAGCTCATCTATAGTTTTCATTACCGATCAAGGAATTATAACCATTTTTTCTTATACCTTTAAACTATCCCCATTCCCTACTCATTTCCAACATTAAAACTTCTCTCCACATACAATGATTTCCAGTTAGGGAGTTTCAGGTTCCTAGGGAAGTTTCAGAATGCAAGAGAAATGGGGTGAAGTACATATATTTTGAGACCATTTTGGGAATATAAAAGGTACAGTTTGGATCACTGGCCAACGAATAACAAAAGAGTTACAGAATAAATGGAAACTTCATTTCAAAAGTAGACATGCAAATCTGATGTTTAATGATTTCCTAAAAGATGTTAGTACTTTAAAATACCACCTCCATCGCCACTAAAATACCAAAGATTCTCCTCCACAGTTTTTAAAACATTTAGTTATATCAACCCCTCCCTCAATCCAATTCCCTATGTCCTCTTGACAACCTCAGTTCTGTTGTCAGAGTCTCTGAGTTGTTTTGTTTACTAGATAGTGTCCATTCCCTGGCTTTATTACATACCACATACAAGTAAGATTATCTAGCACTTCTTCCTTCTCTTTCTGATTTTGCTTATCATTACACCTTCTGGTTTCATTCAAGATATAGCAAAAGGCAAATTTTCACCTTTTCTTATGATAGAATTCTATTCCATTGTTTATACATAAAACAATTTCTTTGTTCTCTTATTTACCTTGTCTATTTGGGTTATTTCCAGATCTTGGCTATTGTAAATAGCACTGCAATGACTAGAGGTGTGCATATGTCTTCAAATTGCTATTTTGTCTTACTTGGGTAGATGCCAAGAAGTGGAATTTCTGGGACATATAAGAGTTCTATTTTTAAAATTTTTAGAATATCCATACTATTTTCTATAACTGCTAATCCAGATAACATTCCCAGAAACAGTGAATGAGTGTTCCATTTTCATCACATTCCTGCCAACTTTGGTTGTTTCCAAACTAAAGTGACGTAGAACACTTCACTGGTTTGAGGTGCTATCCCATTTTCATTTGATTTTCATTTCCCTAATAGTCAGTGATGATCCATATTTTCATATGCCTGTGGGCAATCTGTATGTCTCTCTTTTTAAGGAATGTTTTCTCAGCTCTTACTCCCATGTTTTGAAGGGTACATTGCTTACAAGTTGAACTTTACAGATCTTAGATATTATCCAATCATCAAATGTATGGTGTGCAGATACATTTTAGCCATTTTCAGGGTATGTTTTTATTTTAGCTATTGTTTTTCATACAAAACTTTTTAAATTTAACATATATCATTTGGTTTGATTTTGTTTTCCTGGCCAATTGAATAAAAGCACTAAGAAGCCTATGAAATGAGCATCATGATGAATTCTGTTTCCTTTGGTGTATTTTATGGATTCTGGTTTTATAGTAAGGTCTTAATTTATTCAAATTAGCATTTTTGTATGATATAAGACTTATGTATGATAAGACTTTTATGTATTATAAGACTTTTGTATGATATAAGATATACTTACTTTGTATGCAGCTATCCAGTTTTTTGTTGTTGATGTTGTTGTTAAGAGCTTTTGTTGAAGAAATTTACTTTCCCCCACTTACTGCTCATAATTTCTGTGCCAAAAATTAACTATCATATGTTTGCAGATTTATATTTGAGAACTCAATTCTATTTCATTAGCCTAGAAGTCTGATTTTATTGTAGTACCATAATATTTTAATTACTGAAGCTTTACCATATAGTTTAATGTCTATAAATGCAATCTTTATTCTCAGGATTTACTTTGGCTAGCTGTTGTAGAGGTTTTATGATTCCATGAAAATTTTGGTAGTATTTTCTCTATGCCCTTGAAGAATATATTTCAACTTTTGTTAAAAATTGTATTTAGTCTGCACAATGCTTTGGGTAGAATGTTCATAGAGATATTACACAGTAGGCTTGCCTTAAATACAGTTGACTTAGGTACAATTGTGGGCACCCCATATGGTCCCATACACTAGGAATGACCTCTGAGCACAGAGCCAGGAATAGGTCCTGAGCATAGAAGAATGTACCACTAATCCACATACAAAATATTAACTAGTCCCTTAACATAAAGACTGTCTTGTAGGAGGCAGTGAAATACTAAAGGAGTTAAAGTGTATGCCTTACATGCAGTCAATCAATGTCCAATTCCCAGCACTAGATGGTTTCCAGCTTTATTGTTGGCACTGTCAAGGTGGTCAAGGTAATCCCTGGCATTACATGGACAGAGAAGCACATATCCTTGGGTACTTACATTGAACCACTGGCCTATGTAAACATCAGCAGAAGGGGCCTCCAGGCTCCTTGAACACTACTTGGAAAACCCCTATCAAAAATCTTTCTTGTATAAGATTGTCCTTTTTGCTTCATTTGTGTGAATAGCTCTGAACTTAACACATGTAAGAAAATTGTTTTATTTTTTGTTTTGAAAAGAAATAAACAACAGGACTAGAGCTCTATCTCACAAGTGTAAAACCCTAAATTTTATTCCCAGCACCACAAATAAATAAGTAAATATATAAAATAAAAAAGCATTTACTATATAGTATTTGCTATATTTACTCTTTGTAATAAAGAGGAGGAATTAGGTGGGACATTTAGCATACTACATTGCACCAAAGATTTCTTTCTTAATTTCAATGTAGGTAAAGGAATTTTACAAAATAAGATAGTCATTTATTCCAGGACATCTTTTCCTCTATTGGCAGTGTCCCTTTCTGATATCAAAGAAGTCAACTACCTTATGATTCAGGCCTTATTCCACATAAATCAGAAGTTCTTGCCATATGAGGGCTGCCTGAAAAATTCAATGAAACCAAGTTAAATTTGAATTTCAGATGAAGAACAAGTACAGGTTTTTCCTGATATCTGAAAACTGGCTTTTTTGGGGGGACTGGTAACACTGTTATCATTAAATCATATGGATAAATGGCAATATAACCTGCCAAAACATGCTAACTACGAATGTTCTACTGCTAGACAGTAGGAGGAAAACCTGTATTTATGTAGTAGAAATACAAACTTAAGCAATATTTGGGGTGAACATTTAACTTAAAATCTGTTACTGATCTAAAATTCAAATTAAACTGGGCATCTTGGAGTTTTTATTTGCTAAATCTAGCAACCCTAATCCAGACATTTGGGGGATTTTAGACAACTCTGTAACACCATAGTCAACAGTTTGATATGGTAACAGAATTCACACCAGCCCTAACATTTTTTAGATGTATGTCACTATATTTTATTTGACCTAACTAAAATTCAGCCTTTCTAGTGATAAGTATTTTTGTATCACTCATCCTAAAGAAAGCTAAGTTCTTTAAAGTATCTGGATTCAACTTATAGTTTAGTGGAGGGGAGGAAAATTTTGAGACAAGATCTGCGGCAGAAATGTAAGAACTCATGAATCCTACTTTCAGTGACTGAGATGATATAGAAATCCTTTAAACTTTCCTAAACACCTCTGTGTGTGCTCAGAATCCTGTGAACACTAGGCCTCTCCCAAGAGCTTGCTGCTGTGTCAAATGTGAATTCAGACAGAGACAGAAAGAAAGGAATGAAGAGAATCAGAGACAGAAAGAAATGGAAAATAAATACAGAGGCACAGAATGACAGAAGAATGCACTTCCCTGATATAGCTCCTTGGGCAGAAAAAAAAAATTTTTGAGCCTAAAAAGACACTTCCCTCCTGTCATCTGAAGTGGCAGGTGTGAAATAATACACTGACCCAGAAAAATCACTGCAAATATCTGAGTAGAACCCATTAGCAGACCAAGAAAGCCCAAGAATCAAGGAGAGAGGAAAGCAGGGAGTGAGAGCTCAGTGAGCAGGGATGGATGTGTAGAAGCCCTTTCCCAGTGCGTCTTCTTTCTCTCCATGTGGAATATAAAGTTGAAATTGTTGAAAACAAAGCCTCCTGAAGTGCCTGATGCATAATGCTATTCACTTGTATGTGACTTCATGTTTTGAACTAAGTTTCAAAAAAGCACAGGAAAGAGGGTGATTTGATCCACAGTAGTGTTGTTGGGATTTTATAATAGGGTGCCTCCTAGAAGATGGAGTCTCAGACTATTCCCACAAAACTCATTCCTTTTCTCTAAGCTTTCAGAATTTCTCATTGATCTTTTTTGGAATCTTTTGCTTCCCCCTACAGAAACACCTTTGGCTTTTGTGAATTAATCCTCAAACTTAAGTTCTAACCAGAGGTCCAAATAACTGATCAATAGGTCCTACACAATCACTTGTCTGTTGTCCTTGCATGACACTGCTATTGCCAATAGGTTAACACTGCAGCAACAGCAGAGAAAATCATCACATGGGATAATAAAAGTCTGGTAAAATAACCAATCTTCCTTGTAAACTGTAGATACAAAATCCTGCCTTCTAATTTTTAGAAAACCCAAAGATGAAAATAGTCAATAATTTTTATCCCAAAGTTATGAATCCAGAGTCCAGTGAGAAATCCCTCAAGAAATTCCACCCATGGAGGAGGGTATGAGCAGTTATTTTATTCCTAGGCCTCAAGTTGCAGCTACATATCAATGTTTGAACTTAGACTTTGAACTAGCACATTCCATTTAGGCCCTTTTGGGTGCATAATATTTTTGAAGAAATTAAAAATGTTATACTTACTTGAACTTAAGAGCTTTTAGCACTTTAAAATTTCAAAGATACTACTTGATCGTTGACATTTAATCATTTTCCTTACATATACTCTTCCTTTATCTTTTGGACCAAAGTTTTAGTTTTTACTAAAAAAATCTAAATGATTTATTCATAATTTAATACCTGAAATACATTTGTTATCATTCATTTTATTCTCATGGTTCTTTTCATTTCTTACTTAATTTTTAATTACAATATAAATTCGTCCAATTTTATTCATTTTTCATTTTTATGTTCTATTGCCATATTTTTTATTTTAATTGGGGTGGGGTATGTTATATCCCAGTTGACTGTGTTCTGGGCTTACTCCTGGCTCTGAGCTCAGGGATCACTCCTGGTGGTGCTCACAATGAGCTATGGAGCACTATGGGATCACACACAGGTCAATCATAAGCAAGATAATTACATTAATCACTGTAGTATCTCTCTGTCTCCTGATCTACTTTTAATTTACTGTTGAACTGTGGCTTTCTTTTCATTGGGTTTTATTTTCACTCATAAGGCTCTTTTAAAAAAATGGTTTGTGCAGGAACTTACAGCAAAGAGCCGGGATTGCAATTAGGATAGAGAAGGGTCTGCTATAACAATGACAATTGGAACTGACCACTCTGGACAAAAACGGGATGTTGAAAGGGGATAAAGTGATAGGCATTGTACCCCTTCAAAAAAATAGCGCAAGCCACATTGTCAGAAAGGGAAAAATAAAAGAAGAGAGAGAGTAGTGAGAGAGAGAGAAAGAGGTGAAAGTGAAAAGTAAAGTGTCTGCCCAGAGGCTGGAAAAGCAAAGAGTGGGAGAAAAATCAAGGATATTGGTGATAGGAACTGTGCACTGGTGAAGGATGGTATATATTGTTTGACTAAAACTCAACTATGAACAATTTTGTAACCGTGGTGCTTAAATAAAGTGATTATTTTTTTAAAATGTCACATTTTAAAATGGTCACATTCACAGATATTGCTGTGAAGAGCAATATCTGGTTAAAGATGTTGAAGTTTTTGCTACATTTCTTTCTTTCTAGTGAGATTTTCACCTTCCCAAGACTATTACTTTCAGAGTTCAATGCTGACTTTTAAAGGTTCAAGCTAAATAAACCAGGAGAGCCAAGCCAGAGGCCAGTGTCTCCAGCATAACAGATTTACCTGTCATGGAGTGCAGTAGCCCAGCTGTAGTGGCATGTTCTTCTTTCCACATGTTTATAGAGGAATCTTTAGGAAAAATATCTACCCAGGGACTAAGCCTCCAAGTCTCCGACATGTAATGATTCTTCCTTCATAAAGAAACACATCTTGTAGTCATTTTTCACCTGCAAACATAATGTCTACCCCAGTAAAATACCTGTACCAAGGGAGAATAAATAACATGCAAATCACTACTTGAAATATAAGCCTCTAATCTATTGAAAAAGATCATGGCTCTTTTGGGGAGGTCAATTAAGATTTTTCCAAGGAGTAGGTCTTCAAGTATTACAACAGAGCAAGCTGAGTTCATGCAGAAGGCTGGGGTCAAATCATGTAATTGCTTGCTGAAAGGCTACCCCAAACCATCTTCTTTGACATGTCTATGAATAGAGACACTCACCATCAGATTACAAAACTGAACAAAGTTATGAGGTATCTAAATTTCACCTGGACATTTATACAAACATCCAAAAGTCACACACCAATCCTTTGATTCTTTTCACAGTGGGTTTAAAGGTCTGGAGGTCTTTTCTTACCTCTTTTTTATTTATTTATTTATTTAATCCCAAAGGGGATTAAAATTTCTTACTTAAAAATTCTTTGGGCCCAGGAGATAGCATGGAGGTAAGGCGTTTGCCTTTCATGCAAGTGGTCATCGGTTCGAATCCCAGTGCCCCATATGGTCCCCCGTGCCTGCCAGGAGCAATTTCTGAGCATGGAGCCAGGAGTAACCCCTGAGCACTGCCAGGTGTGACCCAAAAACCAAAAACCAAAAAAAAAAAAAAAGAAAAATTCTTAAATAAATGTTCACCACTTTATGAGAATATATATGATTTCACTCTATGAAATGGTTCCCATAACTCTGATGGAATAAAAGATGCAGGGACTTCAATAGCAGTGGATACATGCAATGCTATAGCAAGTTTAACTATAAGCAACTGAAAGATTATAAAACTTTCAGTAATATCCATTAAAATGAACTATATTAAGGTATGCTGTGGACTTTCTCAAGATGGGGCAAGCTGACTCCTGCCCAGCAGAATCCCACCCACACCCAAAGTTTTCTGGCATAAAAATGCCCCTGCTTCACAGCTTCACACTAACCTCAAGATGCAAAGTCATTTAAACCAACCTGTTCCACAGTTCCTGGAGTGTGCAGTTAAATACATGGCAATGTGACACCTGTTAGTTGGCTGCATACAAGGCATACACTTTAACCCCTTTATTATTTCCTCAGCTTTACAGTCTTTGTGTTAAGGGACTTTGTGGGGAGGGAAGGGGTTGGTACATCCATCTATGCTCAGGACCTATTCTTGTGTCTGTGTTCAGAAATTATTCCTAAGCTATGGAACCATTTGGGGCGCCCAAAACTGAACCCAAGTCAACAGCATTCAAGGCAAGCCTGTTGTGCTAACTGGCCCATCTTTAAATATTCTCTCCAAAGCATTGTGTAGACTAAATGCAATTGGAGGGGGAGGGGTTGTTTCACACCCAGTAGCACTCCTGGCTTCGCACTCAGAAATCGCTCCTGACAGGCTTGGGGGAACATGTGAGATGCTGGGAATCAAACCAGGTTCACTCTGGGCTGACTGAGTGCAAGGCAAATGCCCTACCACTGTGCTATTGCTCTGGGCCCTAACTGCAATTTTTAATAAGTTGAAACATATTCTTCAAGTATATAGAGCAAAGACTACCAAAATTTTTATGGAATCATAAAACCTCCAAAATAACTGAAGTAAGCTCCAAGAATAAAGATTATATTCACAGACCTTAAACTATGTGGTAAAACTTCAGTAATCAAAACATTATGGTACTGCAATAAAATCAGACTTCTAGATTAATGAAATAGATTTGAGATTTCAGATTTAAGTCCACAAATATATGGTAGTTAATTTATGACACATAAATTTTAATAATATTTTATTTAAACACCTTGATTACAAACATGATTGTGGTTGGGTTTCAGTCATGTAAAGAACACCCTCCTTCACCAGTGCAACATTCCCCATCCCCAATTGTCCCAAATATCCCTCCTCTCCACCCTACCCCCACCTGTACTCTAGACAGGCTTTCAACTTCCCTCCTTCATTCTCATTATTAAGATAGTCCTCAATGTAGTTATTTCACTAAACTCATCACTCTTTGTGGTGAGACACATAAATTAGGAGCAGTAAGTGGGGGAAAGAAAAACTCTTCATGAAATACCATTAAGGAAACTAGATAGCTGCATACAAAGGAAGTAAAATGGACACTTTTCTTATACTATACACAAAAGCTAATTCAAATGAATTAAAGACCTTACTATAAAACTAGAATCCATAAAATATACCAAAGAAAACAGTCTTCTATAAACCATAGATATGTGATATCATATAGCATTTGTCCTTCTTCTAACTCATTTTACTTAACATAATAAATGTTATATTTCCTCCAGTTCCATCCAAGTTTCCATTAATTACAGTATCATTTTTAGTAGATATAGTGCTAGGGTTAAGACAAATGTCTAAAGCCAGAGTGATAGCACAGCGGTAAGGTGTTTGCCTTGCATGTGGCCAGCACAGGGAGGACCCCAGTTCAAATCCCTTCATCCCATATGGTCCCTCAAGCCTGCCAGGGGTGACTTCTGAAAGCAGAACCAGGAGCACCACCGGGTAACCCTGAGCACCACCGGGTGTGACCCCCAAAACAAAAACAAAACAAAAAGACAAATGCCTAGTATGTACCTGACCCCTGTTCCATCATTCCATCATCAACAGTACTATTGGGGTGATTAAAATAATCATTGGCAGGGTAGCTCTGGAACAACACTGCATTATCAAGCTTTTGCACTAAACAGCCAACCATCAAACAGTTGGCTAAAAATAATTCGAGAATAATTGGCCTTCTGAGCACTGCATAGGAACATACCAAACCCCCAAATTGAGCTGGGTACCTAGCTCAGTAATCAGGGAAACATTGTTCAGCACTGCCAAGATGTGATTCTAGTGGTTTTAAATTCACTTCTGAACATAAACTCTCCTAACCAGTGGGCCAAATATCACCAGGTATGGTCCCAATCCCCCTGACCAAGGTTTTCAAAGTATTTTTTGGAGGGTTACACAACTGACAGCACTTAGTAGTTATTCCTGGCTCAACACACAGAAAGCACTCCTGGCAGGCTCAGGGGACCATATGGGCTGCTGGGGATCAAACGCAGGTCAGCCGTGTGCAAGGCAAATGTCCTATCCACTGTGCTATCACTCCAGCCCCTATGTTCTTGAACATCTCTTGCTGTACACTTCCCCTCAACTTCCTCTTCTTATAAGAAATAAAAAGTGTTTTTTAAGGTCTGAGATTATCCTAAAAACCTTTACAACTGATATATTTATACTTAATGTAAGACACTTGTTACAGAGTCAAACCCAAAACAGTGCTATTAAATTATGATAACATAATCATGGCAACCTCTCCAGGAGTTCCAGGAACTATTAAAATAATTTTAAGGATCAATAATTTAGAGGCCCGGGAGATAGCATGAAGGTAAGGCGTTTGCCTTTCATGCAAAAGATCATCGGTTCGAATCCCGGTGCCTCATATGGTCCCCCGTGCCTGCCAGGAGCAATTTCTGAGCATGGAGCCAGGAGTAACCCCTGAGCACTGCTGCCGGGTGTGACCCAAAAACCAAAAAAAAAGGGGGGATCAATAATGTATTATTTTAAATCTCAGATTTCTGCATAGACTTCTAAGCTGTTGGTTAGTCAAAAGACTCTTCCTTGTAATCACTCATTCACCTGCTGTTGTAGTTTGAATTATAATCCTTATCCCCCTGAAATAAAAAGACAATGAGGAAATGCTAATCTTTACTGTTTCTGAGCATGCCCTTAACTAGAAATAGGATTTGATCAATGTAATCATAATCTAAGGTAGTTATTAGTACTGACCCTAAGGACTCTTCCATGCAAGAACAGAAGCGGAACTGAGTGACATAAGTGCAATAAAGTATCATCAAGACCCAAGGCTCCAAGCAAAAAGGTAGCAAGGAAGGACTCCAACAATGACTGAGAAAGCAATGTTCCTTCTAACACATAGATTTTGGATTTTTAGCTTCAGGAATTGTGCAGTAATACATTCCTATTGCTTTAAGCCCATATTATTGTGAATCTCTGTTAAAGCATTCCAAAGTCAATACACCTGCCTGAGAGAAAAGAAAGTAACTTGAAAGCTAGGTTTGAATTGTTAATAACAGTCCAACTCTATACACAAACCAGATCTTTGCAGATAATTTGAGTTTCACCAATGGAGCTGCCAATTAATTGTTCCTTAAGCCCAACCATCCATAACTTGCTCATCTTTATGCACCAATATCTGCATGTTTGCAAGCCAACAGTCAGGGCTAAACAATTTATTATTCTGCTGTTCTATTTTTTCCTTACAGAAGTGCTCAATAAGATGCATTTTTTTCCTTCCTTGATTCTTAGGTGGAAAAAGGAGAAAGTTAGAAATTTTATCAGCACCTTTCCTCAAGTCACAAAGCTAGCATCCAGGAAACTGTTAGTTAAACCAGGTATGTTTAGTATTCATTTCCATCTCCTACACCACAATAATTATTTACATTGCTTCTTTCAACAACATTTTGCCTTTTTAGGTATTCATTTATTTTCAATCCTTAGAACATACTTTTTCATCGTGAGCATGAAAAACCAGAGCCACTATGGGAGGGACATTTGTAAACCATGCAAGTCTCTTAACAGTAAGGACACAGAACTTTAAGTGTTCTCTCAGCTTCTCAAAAATTACATATAACCCTATATCTTATCCATTTCCCAGGCTAATACAAGCCACCCTTCTTTCCAGAGACCATTGAAAATGTGTTAATTATTCAGTGTGCTTTCCTCAGGCATAGTCTAGTTGTTGTCTATACTGATATAACATCGCTGCAACCTGCATTTCCCTTTCATACACTTATCACAATTAAAATGAAATTAATTGGGGGCCGGGCGGTGGCGCTGAAGGCAAGGTGCCTTGCGCTAACCTAGGACGGACCTCGGTTCGATTCCCCGGTTCCCCATATGGTCCCCCGTGCCTGCCAGGAGCGACTTCTGAGCGAATAGTCAGGAGTAACCCCTGAGCATCACCAGGTGTGGCCCAAAAACAAAAAAAAAATGAAATTAATTGTTTGAGAAGCAGGAAAGAATTCCTCACCAATCTGAGGAGCTGCTAGTATGACTCACATAAACATTTGGGTAATTCACTGAGTGGGGGAAGCTATTCACCCAATGCTCATCAGATAAGGGGCTAATATCCAAAATATACAAGGCACCGATGGAACTTTATAAGAAAAAAGCATCTAATCCATAAAAAATTGGGGAGAAAAAATGAACAGACACTTTGTCAAAGAAGAAATACAAATGGCCAAAGGCACATGAAAAAATGCTCCACACCACTAATCATCAGGGAGATGCAAATCAAAACAACTATGAGGTACCAACTTACTCCACAGAGGTTGGTGTACATCACAAAGAATGAGAACAAGCAGTGATGGCAGGGATGTGGAGAGAAAGGAACTCTTATTCACTGCTGGTGGGAATGACATCTAGTCCAACCTTTATGGAAAGTGATAAGGAGATTCCTCCAAAAACTGGAGATTGAGCTCCCATATGATCCAGCTATACCACTCCTAGGGGTATACCCTAGGAATACAAAAATACAATACAAAAATCCCCTCCTCACACCTATATTCATTGCAGTGCTATTTAAAATAGCCAGACTCTGGAAACAACCAAGATGCCCCTCAATAGATGAATGGCTAAAGAAACTGTGGTACATATACACAATGAAATATTATGCAGCCATCAGAAGAGATGAAGTCATGAAATTTTCCTTTACATAGATGTACATGGAATCTATTATGCTGAGTGAAATAAGCCAGAGGGAGAGAGATAGACATAGAATAGTCTCACTCATATATGAATTTTAAGAAAAGAAAGACATTTTTTGCAATAATTCTCAGAGACAAAAGAGAGGAGGGCTGGAAGGTCCAACTCACAACATGAAGCTCACCACGAAGAGTGATGAGTGCAGTTAGAGAAATAACTACACTAAGAACTATCATAACAATGTGAATGAATGAGGGAAGTGGAAAGCCTGTCTACAGTACAGGCGGGGCTGGGATGGGGAGAGGTTGACTTGGGACATTGGTGATGGGAATGTTGCACTGGTGAAAGGGGGTGTTCTTTACATGACTGAAACCCAACCACAATCATATTTGTAACCAAGGTGTTTAAATAAAGATATCAAAAACTATGCAAACTTGAGGCCATAGCAATAGTATAGCAGATAGGATGATTGCCTTTCATGTAGCCAACCAGAGTTCAATCCCTGGCATCCCATATGGTCTCTTGAGCCCAACCAGTAATAATTCCTAAGTGCAAAGTCAGCTGAGCATTGCTGGATGTGGCCCAAAAACAAAACATAAAGCAACCTCAGCCTCGTATCATTAATTTCAAAGAAAAATAAGTGATACTGCAGACAGGAATGGAAAGTAAGATCTGAGGGCAGATGGCACAGCATGGACACAGTTGCCTTGAATCCTGCAAAAGATGTCAGAAAACCTTAAAACAAAACAGAGAAGAGACCCTCTGTCCCCCCAAAAAAGAAAGAAAGAAAATGTGGGTATTTGACTCTTAAGCAATCTCTTATTGCCCTGAGAAGAGACAATATATAGACTAGGCTGCATTAGCCTGAGAAAGTGATATGGTCAAAAAGAAGGACAATTAGACTCTGATGATTCCATGGATGGGTCCTTTCTGTTTTGACCAAATAGTGTGCACACTGTTCTTCTCTCAGGTACAGAAGGCATGGCTTAGATGGAAGCAAATGATTCTAGAGGCCGGATATGAAGTCATTTCTAACTACCAGCTTGTATCTCTGTGACTGGACATTGCAACTTCCCTTTGTGCAAGTTCATTTATGGTATTTTTTTTCATTCATGGATTTGATCACATAAATCAAGCTTGTTGAATCTAGATTATGAAACCCACATTTTGAAGGACCAACAACATGGAATTGACATCTCCCAAATCTTATAAACGCAGGTTTTCTTCTTAAAACTAATTCTTTATCGATACCAAATAACATCTATAGTTAAACAACTTAGGAGTCAAAGTTATATGCAGGTTTCCAACTTTTGTCTGGTATGTCAACCTGTGCTGATTTCCTCCTGAATTTCGCAGGGAAGAAAATTGTGTTTAATTCCCCAGAAGGTTTTCATTCTGTAAAATAAATCATCGCAGTCCCCAAGACCTAGTAAGCATGAAATATTTCTCTCAATAATTAAAGTTTACTTTCATAATGAATAAGAAAGAAATGTTAAAAGGTCAAAATCTTCTTTTTCTCCTTGGGGACACTAAAAACATTTTTTGTAATAAACATGGATTATAAAAAACAATTTCCTGTGTTAAAGGAGACAGATGTAAATAATGATGCTGAGAGAAGAAAATGTAGGCTGGTCCTATTAATACAAAAATGATCTTTTCCTACTCCCACACCTTCAATTAGTTACATGTCTTAGTTTATTTATCTTCTGCCAGGAAGTACAGAGGTTGTTCAAGTGTCAGGCCTAATCAACAATCTCTTTGCTCTAAATATTCTATGCGCCCAATATTTGACATGATCTCAAATATCTCATGCTAGGATTGGCAAAGATACTTCCAGAGGTCTAACTCACAAATTTTACAGTTTCCCACAGGCTGTTTCTAGACTACATGGGGTATATGATTGAGACCACAAGTTTTCATTGAAATTCAAATCATATTCCCAAATCAAAATCAATGAGATAAATATTTTATCCTTAAAAACGATAAGATATGTAATCAGTAGATATCACTCATGATGTAAAGGACGTGGATGTGACAGAGAAGGGGTGAGAGTTTGAAATCTTACATACTAGCATATTTGTCAACACTTAAAAATTGGGATGTCTTCAAAAGCATGAATGTTCTTCTTGAAAAATCATAGGAAAGTCACATAAGCTAAAAACTTTAAAAAGGTAATCTATTTCAAAGATATACTCAGAGAAACAGGATTTTCAAAAATAGATGAGGCAATTCTTGTTCCTTTGGCTCAAGATCTATAAATCTATAAAACTGGCACTGACTCAGTTTAAGGGAAAGCCCACCCTGTGTGAGCTTCATGTGTCTGGGTTCCAATCCAGGCTCACCACTTGCTACCTGTGTAACCTCGGAAAACACTTTCATCTCTCTGAACTCTACTTCTTTATCTCATAGTGGTTAGTGAAGACTAATTGAGATCATACACATCAAAGTTGTTCTGAGAATTGAAACATGCTACACAGATGTTGGTGATCATTCTTCGCAGGGCTCACCTAGTGAAACTCAAATTACTATTTAAGGAAATGACCAATTTGCATAGCCACCTGGATTTTTTACTGTCAAAGAGTTTGACTGGGATTCAAATACTCTAGCAGCAGGGTTGTTTCATTCACTGTAGATCCAGCTGGTGTAGCAGTTTGGGATGTGCAGTAAAACATGCTTGGAAATACCTGCTGGTCTTTCAGCTATTGTGTTATAAAACCAGGTAGGGGAATCCTTTTATCATTTCCACAGCTGAATATGCTTTAAACCCCCTCACAGAGCCAAAATTGTCAGACCAAATTCTACTTGTGATGAAATCCAACCAGGTTAACATGCTCTCTCCTTGTTAACCACCTAGGCTTTTCTGGATGAAATCCTGCAGCCCTGAAACAGGCAAAACTTGACTTAACTTCAAGGAAAATTTTGGATTTCAATGGACCTTTGAAGTCCCTTCAAAAGAGATAAGGACTTCAATGAGAGGTTTGCTTATACAGAGGACCGCAGAGGCCGACCATTTGTAGAAATTCAGTTCATCTAGGAGCATGGAATTGTCTGGTAAAAATTGGTTCATAAAGGAGGGACTAAGTGAGGGGTGTGAATTCAAACTCAGTAGAACAAAATGATTACTTTAGATGATCAAACTGTGTTGTTTTGTATTTTTTCCTCATGAGTTTATATAAGTGAAACTTTTTACTGCCTTGAAGGTCATTTCATTAAATATGGTAGAATTTGAGTCAACACACAGTATGGAAAATTTGGAAAATGCTTAGTACATAAGATCCTGATATAAAATTATTTAATCAACAAATTTTTTTTAAAATAAAGGCTTCCATAAGAACTATAAATGCAGTTTGATTCACACAATAAAGGGTTCAATTCATATGAAGTACAGTTTCTGACACCAAATAAACTGAAGTGGTAATTCTTTAAGTAGTTTTTTTTATCATATAATATTTTCTAAATCAAGCTAATAATAATTGCATATTGAGGCTCTTTATCTCAAAACATTTCTATCAGGGCCCATTATGCAGTAACTAAATCATTTTTACTGTGAAAGTTATTGTTTTCAAAGCTGTAAGAAGTGTCAAATGGTGCCACAGGAAGTTAATTATAGCAAATGTATTTAACCAGAGCTCACTGCAGCAGAGATTTCATCAAATAACTGCAGTAAAATTGCACGTATGCAGTTGACATTCCTCAAGAAGAGTGTTCTTTCTAAGAAATGGAATTCTTGAAAATGTGTTGGAATTCTAGAGTCCTTTTCACTTGGAAGACAGCTACTCTCTATGAACCCAAGGCTCCTCTCTCTAAAAAGATATTATATAGAGATTTTTAGTGTGTTTTCTTTTTTTAGCTGAAAGATGTAAGAGTTATCAATGGTTAAAAACAAGAACAAGAATTCGGGGGGGTTTTTTTGTTTTTGTTTTTGGTTTTTGTTTTTTTTGGGTCACACCTGGCAATGATCTGGGGTTACTCCTGGCTCTATGCTCAGAAATCACTCCTGGCAGGATCAGGGGACCATATGGGATTCCCGGATTCAAACCACCGTCCTTCTGTATGCAAGGCAAAGGCCCCACCTCCATGCTATCTCTCTGCCCCCCCTCTTATTTTGATTTTGGATCATATCCAGTGGCTCTCAGGGGTTACTCATAAATCACTCCTGGGCGGGCATATGGGATGCTGGGGTTCAAACCACTGTCAATCCTGGATCAACTGCATGCAAGGCAAACACCCTACCACTGTACTATCTCTCTGGCCCAAAAACAAGAATTTTTAAATAAAACCTTATAAGGGTGAGAACACCACATTTTATTCTGTCCTGCTTCCTAATACTTCTTAGAATCCAAGATTTCTAGTCTATAGATTAAGATCTTAGAGTAAATATAATAAAAATACTTTAAAGGTTATGTACCAACAAGGTGTCAGTGTGCGTAAGGATAAAGTATTCCAGTCATAATTAAATTTCAAATCTAATTATAATTTGAGGCGTTCTTTTAATTACATTGCTATATTTTCTATTCTAGGAAGATGAGAGGTATAGCATCTTTTATCTGTAATTTTCATTTAATTAAAAATGTAAATAAATCAAACCTCCTTCTTAAAAATATTTCCTTTACACATAAAAAGACAATTTATAAAGTTGGGCTTTATCTAGTTAATCACATTTACTTTGAGACATAAATATAGGATGGATGAATATATGAGTGGAGATCTAAAATTTTCCAAATAATATGATGCGGGGGGGGGGGGAGTGCTGCTGGTAATTATCTTTATTGCCAATGAGAATTCTTCTGTCAATTCTGATAAAATCCTACTAATCCTTCAAAGCCAAGTTCAAATGTCACCTCCTTTGTGTAACACCTTCACTAACTCCCAAAGCCAAATCCAGGGTAAGTCAGACAATGGAGCCACAATCATTAACTTAAATCCCCAGGGGACACTAAGAAATGCATAAAGGTATACAGATATTTTCACTTACAGATATCAATATAAACTATTACCTGATGACTATTTGTTCTCTGCTGAGCTCCAACTGCCTATTTTAGACTGAACATTCCAAGTTATGTTGTGGAGCTCAAAAGCAAGCTCGGGTTTCTTCATGTCTTCACAAAAAATGGTAAAATTTGGGGATAAAAACATGTTACGAAGTGTGAAAAGGTTGGGAATTGGGGTGGAAGGTGGTTTGACCAACGTATAAGGAGGGTTAAAATTTTCATTCTAGTAATTGTTTTTTTAAGAATAACAGCTAGAGTCTCTTTTGGTGGGAGATAATCTTCAATGGTTCTTCCATCATGTGAAGGTGAACAAGGCACTGTTCTCTTTCAGATTACAATTTTGAGGAAAGAAGAACTCTCAAGCATACCCAGAAGGTTAATGGACCCTATCAGTAATTCTCGAAAATCTAAGTCTTAGTTCAATGTGAGCCATCAGTCTACTGCAAGGACCTGCTACTCGGGCTCTAAAATGTGATGCTAAAGATACCTGGGGCCACCTCAGCAACAAATACCTTATTTTCTGGCCAGCCAGACTATAGTTTGAGATTTCTTGTATAACAGATAGTCCTGAAAGTAAGACAATATGTCCCTCTAGCTCATAGGGTAGGTATGTATTACATATCAGTAAAAAAAAAATGCATCGCATTCCCTGTGTTCAGTATTCCACTTGGGTATTACAACCCACAAAATGTGGCCCTTTTTGTGTCAGCCTATGGGAAATGGCATCCAGGAAATCAGTGTAAAGATGCAGGCACCCTGGCTCCTGTCAACTGCTACAATAAACTTCTAGTTCTCTCCTGAGCCATGAGTCTCATGTCTGCAACCAGCACCCATAGAACTATGGTGTGCTAACATGTTAATCTGCAAGGAGAACAAAATCATAAATGTTTCATATCTTCAAAGTATTATGTCGCTTAAATTTTATAAATCTCTCAAAATTTATTCTGCTTCAGAACTCATTACATTAAGATCTTAACAGTTAACTGTGAATCACTTAGTATTTTTCATAATCTTAGTAGAACCAATAGAAAAGTCTGACAAAGAAGAAAAGCATTTGGTAGAAAAAAAAATCAAGATATCACTCAAACGGTTGTCTTTGATCGGTTGGCCTCTAACCCATAAATGAACTTGATAAAATGTGGAATTAATTTGACTGGTTGAACTCTAATAAAATTGTAACTAAACTTCAAAATTCATAAACCATAGTATATTATACATTAATGATACAAAAAATATCCAAGGATCAAATATATAAGAAAGGCCCTGTATAATACCCTGTTCCCCTCAAAAGAAGTAATATTCTACTCCCAAGAACCTATAACTATTATTTTGCTGCTTTTTTTTTTTTTTTTGGTTTTTGGTTTTTGGGTCACACCAGGCAGCACTCGGGTTAATCCTGGCTCTATGCTCAGAAATCGCTCCCAGCAGGCTCGGGGGATCATATGGGATGCAGGGATTCAAACCACAGTCCTCTGCATGCACTACCTCCATGCTATCTCTCCGGCCCCAAGAACCTGTAATTATTAGTATACATGGTCAAAGAGACCCTGCAAATTTGTTATAGTTGTATTCTAGTTGAGGAATATGAAATGGGAGTGGGAGGTTATCTTGAATGATCTGAATAGATCCAATCACCACAGATATTGTAAGAAAAAGAGAAAAAACAGGACTGGGAAAGAAGAGCTGATACTCAAAGCAGGAGGGAAAGATGAAAGCAGGCTGAAATGAGATGCTACACAAATGACTTTAAAGAGGAAAATTGGGGTCCAGAGCGATAGCACAGCAGTAGGGCATTGTTTTGCACACTGCCAATCTAGTACGGACCTTGGTTCAATCCCAGATGGTCTTCCGAGCCAGGAGTGATTTCTGAGTGCATAGCCAGGAGTAACCCATGAACGTCACAGGGTGTGACTTCCCCCCCCAAAAAAAAGACGAAAATGGGACCACAACACACAGAATGCAGGAATATTTAGAAACTACAAAATACAAGGAAACATATTCTTCCTCAACTACATCCAGAAATGTCGACAACACTGGAAGCAACATGCAACTCCCATAGACATAAGAAAATTAACTGACATCCATATCCATTTGTAACAATTTGTCTTAGCATCCGAGTAAATTTCCTTGACTATTTTTATTCTCAGTCTAAGTCCTTAGTCACACTAAATTGAGGTGACTTTCCCTTCTTGTTTGTATTCTTTATCAGTGAAAAAGTTAACAATGCTTCCAGGAATGTGAAAGATGGAAAGGAGATTACGGAGAAAATGATAGTTGCCCTAAGTAGTAAAAATCAAAACCATACCTAATGCTTTCATAGTTAGAACATAAATAGACCCAACAAAACCACTTTTTAAAGATAAATGACACGTCTACAAGAGCCAAGTAACTGGAACAAATGTTTTTATATGCTGATAAAGAAAATATTCCCATTCCCCAGTTCTTTGTTTGCCTGTTCTCAGTTACCACTCTAAGTTAAAAGCCTAACACATCTAGCTTATGATCCTTTCCCTGAAAAAAGAGTTTAGGGTTTGGGGGCAGGAGTAGTAGTGGGATAAGAACTGAGATCTAGGCAGGAGGCACATAGATAGAGCTACTAGTGCCAAGAAAACAACTTCTGCTGATGCCTAAGCAATCACAAAGTTCTTGATAGGAATCCAAACCAGATGGCATAATGAGTCCGAGACTCCACCCAAAGGAACAAGGGTTATGATTATAAGGAATGCACAGACAAGTTATCCATGAATAGAACTTGGAACAATGGTGCAGAGGGCACTGGAGAAGGGTGATGGAGAAAATTCTTAGTGAGGCACTTATAAATTGTGGAAGCAGTTGAGGGCAACACATACAGAGTTTAAGGCAGAATTTAGAGCTAACCTGTATAGCCCCTGAATCATATGAGATCAGCTTTCCTCGAGGACCTGGAGATGTGCTTGCTGGCATTAATATACCTGTCACTGCTAGGAATTCCTGAGTTTCCTCTTCAGACCACTACAAAAGGACAGATATTTTTCTGGACACTGTCCTGGAGGTACAGTCCTTAGATACCTAGACCCTGGGTCATCAAGTGATTCCAAAGCAGCAGGAAAATCTGCAAGCTACTGCCTGACTTCTCTTCTTAGCTCTTCAGTCAGTGTTCCTCTTCCCTCATGTCTGACTCTTCTGGGTTTCAGAGTAGCAGCTTTTGACACACATCATGTGGATGTGGTGTTCTGAAGTGAATCTTGCTCAGTTTCACACTACCTACTTGACTGCACAGATAGCTCTGGGCATGGGAAAGGCCCAAAGGGAATTTGCCCTTGAATGTGAAGGAACCGTTCACAAAGCCTGTCTCAGCTCCTCTGCATCACTAGGCCTCTCTCTCCTCTTCCCCAAATTCTAGAAGTTTCCTTCCACATCCTGTGTGCTTCTGTGCCTGGGGATTTCCTCAGTCTTTCTTGACTACATACATTTTATGGTTCCTGAAAAGACCCAACTTCAGTGGGGCCTCCTGAGTTCCACTGTATATACATTGCACTATGTGTACATTGGAAAAATTGGAAAGAAGAAAGAAAGAAAGAAAGAAAGAAAGAAAGAAAGAAAGAAAGAAAGAAAGAAAGAAAGAAAGAAAGAAAGAAAGAAAGAAAGAAAGA
>PVKC010010690.1:0-25487 GCA_004027635.1 Crocidura indochinensis | reverse complement strand
TCATCTGCTCCACTGGTTGCTCACTTAGTCTCATATTGTGAGCCCCATTTATGCAATATTAACCTTTTATTTCTTTGAAATATTCTGGGCCAATAGAAGGTCATGTGGCACTTGTTTGTGAAATGTTGACTCAAACCACAGACATTTATTTCTCAAAGTCAAGAAGTCCTGGAACCAATTCAGTTCCTAATGAGATTTCTCATTGACTATAGATGGCATGCCTTTTATGAGGATGGCCAGGGTTCCATCCATAGCATTCAATGTGATTCTCTGGAGCCAACCAGAGTGGTCACTGGTTATACTACTAGAAAAAACCCTAAGCACAAAAATCCTCAAAATATTATTTACTATGGAGCCCTATTTTTCTTATTTTTAATGATATCTTTATTTAAACAACTTTATTACAAATACGATTGTAGTTGGGTTTCAGTCATGTAAAGAAAACCGCCCTGCATGAGTTCAACATTCCCATCACCAATGTCCCAAACCTCCATGCTCCCCACCACACCCTCACCTGTACTCTAGATAGGCTTTCTACTTCCTTCATTCATTCACATTGTTATGTAGTTATTTCTCTAACTGCATTAAACACTTTGTGTTGTGCTTCATGTTGTGAGCTGGACTTTCCATCTCTGTCTTTGAGAAATATTGCAAACATATCTTTTATTTTTCTTAAAACCCATAGATGAGGGAGACTATTCTGCATCTATCTCTTTCCTTCTGACTTATGTCACTCATAATAATAGATTCCATATATACATGTATAGGAAAATTTTATGACTTTATCTCACCTGATGGCTGCATAATATTTCATTGTGTATATGTACCACAATTTCTTTAGCCATTCATCTGTTGAAGGACTTTTTGTTTCCAGAGTCTGGTTATTGTAAATAGTGGTGCAATAAATATAGGTGTGAGGAAGGGATTTTTGTATTGTATTTTTGTGTTCCTAGCATAGACTCTGAGGCATGATACTGCTGGATAATATGGGAGTTCAATTTCCAGCTTTTGGAGGAATCTCCATATTGCTTTTCATAAACGTTGGACTGATGAGCATTCCACTAGCAGTGAATAAGAGTTCCTGTCTCCACATCCCTGCCAGCACTACTTGTTCTCATTCTTTGTCATGTGTTCCAATCTCTGTGACATGAGATGGTACCTCATTTTTGTTTAATTTGCATCTCCCTGATGATTAGTTATGTGAAGCATTTTTCATGTGCCTTTTGGTCATTTGTATTTCTTTTTTGACAAATTGTCTGTCCATTTCTTCTCCCCATTTTGTGATGGGATTAGTTGAATTTTTTTCTTGTAAATTTCTGTCAGTGCCTTGCATATTTTGGATATTAGCCCCTTATCTGATGGGTATTGGGTGAATAGTTTCTTCCACTCAGTAGATGGCTTGTGTATCCTGGGCACTATTTCTTTTGAGGTGCAGAAGCTTCTCAGCTTAATATATTCTCATCTGTTTAGCTCTGCTTCCAATTGTTTGGAGAGTGCTGTTTCCTCCTTTAAGATACATTTAGTCTCAAAGTCATGTAGTTATTTACCTAGGTATTGCTCTATATACCTTATGGTTTTAGGTCTATATTAAGGTCTTTAATCCATTTGGACTTTGCCTTCATAGATGGTGTTAATCTGGTGTCTAAATTCACTTTTTTTACAAGTGGCTAACTAGTTGTGCCAAGACCACTTGTTGAAGAGGCTTTCCTTGTTCCATTTGGAATTTCCTGCTCCTTTATCAAAAATTATATGATTGTATGTCGAACAAACATTCTCTGAATTCAAAAGTCTATTCCACTGACCTGAGGGTCTGTCTTTATTACAATACTATGCTGCTTTAATAACTATTACTTTATAATATAGTTTTAATTGGGGGAAAGTAACGTGTCCCGTATTCCTTTTCCCCGGACTGATTTAGTTATTTGAGGGTGTTTATTGTTCCAAATGAATTATTGAAGTATTTGATTCACTTCTCTGAAGAATGCCATGGGTATCTTTAGAGGAATTGCATTACATCTGTACAATGCTTTGGAGAGTATTGCCATTTTCTTTTTTTTTTTTTTTGTGGTTTTTGGGTCACACCCGGCAGTGCTCAGGGGTTACTCCTGGCTCCATGCTCAGAAATTGCTCCTGGCAGGCACGGGGGACCATATGGGGCACCGGGATTCGAACCGATGACCTTTTGCATGAAAGGCAAACGTCTTACCTCCATGCTATCTCCCTGGCCCCTAGTATTGCCATT
Organism: Crocidura indochinensis; assembly: GCA_004027635.1. NCBI lineage: Eukaryota > Metazoa > Chordata > Mammalia > Eulipotyphla > Soricidae > Crocidura > Crocidura indochinensis. Next base: position 23,245 of record PVKC010010690.1, on the reverse strand, counting down.
TTCATGATATAATTCTGCCAATCCATAGCAGGGTATGTGATTCCATTTCCACTTGTCCTCTCCTATATCTTAGATCAGAGTTTTATAGTTTTCTTTGTGTGGGTCCTTCATATCTTTAGTCAAGTTGATTCCAAGATATTTGAGTTTGTGTGACACTAATATGAATGAGGTTGTTTTCTTAGCCTATCATTATTGGTGTATAAAAAGTATTTATTTATGTGTGTTAGTTTTGTAGCCTTCCACATTGCTGCATGAATGTATTGTTTGTAGAAGCTTTTAAATAGAGTATTCAGGGTTTTCTAAGTAGAGTATCATGTCATCTGCAAAAAGTGAGAGCTTGACTTCTTCCTTTCCTATCTGAATTCCCTTGATACCTTTTTCCTGCCTAATCGTTATAGCAAGTGCTTCCTGTACTATGTTTAATTGGAGTGGTGAGAGAGGACAGCCTTGTCTTGTATCAGAATTTAGAGGGAAGGCTTTTTATTTTTATCCATTGAGGTTAATATTTGCCATTGCCTTGTGGTAGATGGCCTTAACTAGATTAAGAAAGGTTCCTTCCATTCCCTTCTTGCTGAGAGTTTCTATCAAGAATGGGTGTTGGACCTTATCATAAGCTTTCTCTGTCTGTATTGATATAATAATGTGATTTTTATTTTTCTTGTTGTTGATGTTGTGTATTATATTTTTATATTTAAAAATGTTAAACCACCCTTGCATTCCTGGATGAAAACTATTTGATCATAGTGAATGATATTCTTGATGAGGCATTGGATCCTATTTGCCAGGATTTTGTTGAGAATCTTTGCATCTGTGTTCATCATGGATATTGGTCTATAGTTTTTTTGGCAGCATCTCTGTCTGGCTTTGATATCAAGGTGATGTCTTATAAAAGCTACTTGGAATTGTACCCATTTTTTTTTCAATTTCATGAAAGAGCCTTGCCAGGTTTGGTAGTAGTTCCTCTCAAAAGGTTTGAAAGAATTCGTTCGTGAATCCATCTGGGCCTGGACTTTTGTTTTTGGATAGACCTTTGTTTGCAGTTTTAATTTCCTCAGTGGTGATGGGGGTGTTTAGATATGCTATGTCCTCCTTTTTCAACCATGGAATGTTATGAGTCCAAGAATTTATCCATTTCTTCCAGATTCTCATATTTGATGGCATTGAGTATTCTCACAGTAATCTTTGACTACCCTTTGAATCTCTACAATATCTGTAGTTCTCCCCATTTTCATTTCTAATAGGCTTAACAAATTTCTCTCTCACTCTTTGTGAATTTTGCCAATGGTCTATCAATCTTATTTATTTTTTCAAAGAACCAACTTTTGTTGATCCTTATGATTTTTGTTTCTATTTCATTGATTTCTGCTCTTAGCTTTATTATTTTCTTCTGTCTCCCTATTATTGGTTCCTTTTGTTGATCATTTTCTAATTTTATAAGCCGCATCATTAGACTGTTCAGGTATGCCCCATTCTTCCTGATGTGTGCTTGCAAAGCTATCAATTTTCCTCTCAGTACTGCTTTTGCTGTGTCCCATTAATTCTGAGAGTTTGTGTCTTAATTGTTATTTGTTTCCAGGAAAGTTTTATTTTCATCTAAGACCCACAGATGTTCAATAGGAGGCTATTTAATTTTCAGTTGTTAAAGTTTTTCTTCTTGTCCCTTTGTTCATATCTAATTTTCAGAGCCTTGTAGTTAGTGAAGGTAGCCTGCAAATTTCTATCATCTTGATTTTATGGAGGTATATTTTATGCACCAGAATGTGGTTTATCCTGGAGAATGACCCATGAACATTGAAGATGAATGTGCATCCAGGTTTTTCTCTTTTCAGGGCTAGTGTATTTTTGTTGGGTTTCAGTCTGGTTGACCTATCGAGAGTCGAGATCTCCCACACTTAATGCTATTAAGGATATCCACTTTCAAATTTGTCAGTAATTGTATGAGATGACTTGCTAGTCTCTCATTGGGTGCATATATGTTTAGTGGTGCAATTTCTTCCTCTTGCACATATTCCTTGATAAGTACAAAGTGTCCAACTTTGTCCCTTACAACTTTTCTGATTCTAAAGTTTCTGTCATCTTATATTAATATGGCCATCCCAGCTTTTTTAAGGGTGTTGTTTTCTTGGACGATTTTCCTCCAGCCTTTGATTTTTTAGTCTATGTTTGTTCTGACTATTCAGGTGTGTTTCTTGTAGGCAACAGAAGGTTGGGTTCACTGTTTTGATCTATTTTGCCACACTGTGACTCTTAATTAGAGCATTTAGTCCATTAACATTGAGAGAGATCATTGACATGGAATTTAATGTCATCTTTGTGTATAAGTTTGGTGTGTCTTTTGGTCTCCCTTGTCTTAAAGTAGACCTTTCAGTTTCTCCTTTAAGGCTGGTTTTGCATCTGTGAAGTTTCTGAGCTGTTGCTTATCAGTGAAGTTATGTATCTTTCCTTCCAATCTGAATGTGAACTGGGCTAGGTGCAGTATTCTAGGTGAAGTGTCCATTTTATTCAGTTTTATCACAATATCCCACCACTGTCTTTTGACCTTGAGGGTTTCTTGTTTACATGTCTGCTGTAAATCTTATGGACACTCCTTTGGATGCAATTTCCTTTTTGGATCCTGCTGCTTTCAGTATTCTATCTGTAACTATAGAATTCATCATTGTGACTATGGTGTGTCTTGGGTTTTTTTTCTTCAGACCGTTTTTAGCTAGTACTCTTCAGGCATGCAGGGTTTGATTGCATGTAGTCTTTAGCTCTGGGAGTTTCTCTGTGTTGATTTCTTTGACTGTTGATTCTTCCTGAGGATCCCCTTTCTGGACCTCTGGGTCTCCAATGTTTCTTATGTTGTTACTGTTGAGATTATCAAAGACTTATTTATCTGTTCAGATTCTTTGAGTAATTTTTCCATTGTATGTTAGTTTGCCTTAACGTTCTTTTCCAATCTCTTCTGCTGTATGGAGTTCTGCATTTGATCTTCCATTTCACTGATTCTGTCCTCAGCTACTGTTCCCCTCTTGGACAGGCTTTCCATTGAGGTTTTCAGTTGACCTACCATGTTTTTTAGAATTGATTTCTGTCTTTGTATTCTGTTCAGCTAGAGCTATGTTTTCGTTGATTTCCATGAGGATCCTCCATATTTACATTCTAAACTCCTTATCTTTGAGATTAATCAGATGGTTGGTATGTTTTTGAGTCATCAGATATCATCTTCATTCTCTGTGTATGGTTTTTGCCTGCGAGGTTCCCCATTGTCACACTTGTAGTGTGATTTTTTCCCTGAGTTTTATGGTGGGGTTCATTAATTCTCTGTGGAGTCCTATTTTAATCATAATTTTTTGCTTCTTTTAGGTATCATTGGTTGGAAAACAATGTGGATTATGAAATATGGTTTCACACCTCTTCAAATGCATGTTACCATACCATATCCATGATTAGATTGTAAGAACAATTAACACAATATATTTCAACATTTTTATTACAGTGTTTAGTACTTCCTCCTATGTCTATTTTAGTTTACCTCTGTTTATTTTCTGCTTTGTAAAATTTATAGCCTGTTTTATCCACTCAATTTATAAGAAATTAGATGGATACTCAATAAATATAAATGAGACATTAGATTCGAGAAGTAGTTCAACTAACAATAAAGTAGTTTCCAAACATTGCAGGTTGGACATATTATATGTACATTATAATATATAAAATTACACATATATTATAGTATTATTTAAAGTGAATAATATCACATTATGTAGTGGTTCTAATTTGTTTAGCAGATGCAGAGTTTAGCGAGAAAAAGAATTGTTTAATATTAGGCTATACAAAGGGTTAGACCTTGATTTGAAGCCCAATTGTATCTAAAATGAAAATCTGTATTTTAAAACCATGTAGCATTATTAAAAATCATGAGTAATAAAGCAAAATAGAATCATTTCTAAGATAAAGATACACACTAAAACACAACAAAAACAAGGCTAAATAATAGAGTGTATTTAAACACTTGAATTTGTCTTATAGTAGTTTTTGCCAGTAGATTTTAGTGGGGAATGGTAAAATAAAAATATAAAAATCCACAATTTGGTGAGACTGCCTCAGGCCCCGTGTTTCTAACTACTTAGGTGGATGGGTCTGATGAAGCAGAGTAGCAGCAAATAAATAATATACCAAGAAGTTAGGATAAGATTTATTGGAGTTAGTCCTTTTTTTCTCATGGTCTAATGGTGAAATAATACCAAGCCAGTCAAAAGATTAACAGTCAGCGTGCTTTTTAAGTTCTGGCTTCTCTCTGCCATATACTCCACATGGAGAGCACTCCATGTGCTCTCATCCCTTCTTCCAAAGCCAGATTGCTCTCTCTCTATTCTACAGAACCTAATCCATCAGGATTGGGGAAGATTCTGTAATTCAAGTGAGTTTTTACATACCAAAAGAAGAGATTTAGGGAAAGAGGAAAAAGGGAGGTTGAGGGAAAACATTTGTTTAGGACTATTAGTATCACTTTATATTTTCACCTTTTCTGTTTTGAACAAAAGTGAGAGATTGAGAGAGAGAAGTGACAAAACTGTTGTTTTAGTTTCTCCACCAGATGCTGGAACCTTAGGTCAGAACTCAAAGCATCAAAGTTTAAATTGTATATTTCATACTGAAATCAGTCAGACTTTCCTATATATTATACATATTGCAAAATTTTTTCAAGACTGCTCTGAACTTTAATAAACATTAGATCATTTTTCTGCAGATACACTGAATCAGAAAATTCTTAAAAATACTTACAGCAAGCACTGTAATATGACTAGAAAATCCTAGTTCCTTTTCACTAACTTCTCTAAACAAAATCATAAGAACATTTATGCAAATGTTTATACAGTTTGAAATAAGTGTGCTAAATCATTCTTATAATGAGCACTGTTAATAAAAGTTTATAATATTCAAGTTCCTTTTCCATCATCTTCTAGGGACATAGAGATTAGAACATTTTTGCAAACATAAGTTGAGAATCAATTGCTATATAATAATGCACAATCAAACATCATAGCAATTGGGAAACATTCACTAGGACAGCTGAGAACTTTTAAAATTCTAACAAGATTATGCATTTCCTCATAACTGTGCAAACTAATATTAAACCACTAAAGTTAGATTCAAAACTTACTGTTTAAATTCAGTGAAGCATTAAATAAAACAAAAGATAAACACAGATAAGCATAATTTAACCAGCAATATAGTGACCAATGCAAAAAAAGGTTAAGAGACCAGCCTAAAAGAAAAATTTTTGGAGAGAACCCAGATGCAAAAGTTTTAAAAACAGCTTTTTCTTGGTTGAGTTTCAGCTAAGCTTGTTCCTCCATCTTTTCCAACTGTGTTAGGTTGCTAAGGTCATCTGGGACAGAAAGACCTTTGTTCCTGAACTGGAATCTGGGTTGTGGGAGCCTATTAATCTGCCTGCTGCTGGTGCTCCTACAATGGAATTTTTATAGCCTGTTTGGATTCTACCCCATCCTTTGTTGTTGCAGGCATGAAGCACCTTTGGTAGAAGATAGGCTATGGGCTTTGGTCTCTGGGAGTTTGCTCAGAGCCTTCAGTTCTCCCTCTTTCACTGCCTGCTTCTGTTGCATGCAAAGGGACCTCTGCTCATTCATAAATGACTCGATATGCACTGATGTTTTGGTGATGGAACTTGTATTCTCAGTCTAGTTTAAGTAGTCTATGATTTGCCACCAGAGGGTCAAGGCACTCACTATAATTGGTGGTGTTCTTGGGTCTCTGGGTCCTGTGTCACTGTTCGGTGCCAGTTTTAGAATAAAAAGAGGTGAGAACACATAAGGCACAGTGTTTCTAACCCCTTAGGCAGAGGGGTCTGAAGAAGCAGTTTAGCAGTAAAGAAATAATAAATCACACAATTAGGATCAGATTTATTGGAGACAGTCTGCTTTTTCCTCATGGTCTTATGAAGAAATAACACCAATACAGTAAAAATATTAACTGGAGTCAGCCTGCTTTTGACTACATGTCCTCTATGCCATGTGCTCCCAACCCCAAAGCTAGACTACTCTCTCTTCATTCTCCAGAACCAAATCCACCAGGATGAGGGAAGGTCCTATAAACCAGGTGGGTTTTTCACATACCAAAATAAGAGATTTAGCGAAAAAAGAAGTTGATGGAAAAACTTTGTTTAGGACTGGTAGTAGCACCTTCCAGGAGACATCATCAATTTAGTTTCCACCAAGGCCTAAAGTTCTATTAGAAAGGCCACTGAGAGGCACTTTCTCAGCACAGATGACTGACCAAATTCTCTGATAGTGAGAGTTATATTTTTCATTCTTAGTTAAAAACATTTATTTGGCCTAAATATGAATCTGTCTTATGCTTATTATATATGTATATATCTAAGCATTTACCTCCGAATAAAAGAATTAATACAGGAAAATATAGCCTTGATTAAATTTGTCTTTACCTGAAAAACTCAGAACCAAAAGATACTTTTTTATGTCATTTTTATTGTGACCAATGTGAATTACAATTATTTCACAATTATACTTAAGTACATAGTGACTTAGGGCCATTCCACCACCAGTGTTGTTCTCTGTCCACCCCTGTTCCCAGCGTTCATCCAATACCTCCACTCTACCCCCTGAACTGCTAGTCTAACAGGTCCCATTTGTGTTTAACTTGCTGTATATTGTGTATCTTAATTCTGTTGTCCTTGACTTTGGGTTTGGTGTTTAAGTCTGATAATTTTTTTTCCATTCAATGTTCATGCAACTGTTTGCTCCTGGTAACATCCACTTTTTTTGTCCTCCGTTTATGAGGCAGAAGAAGACTATTCAAGTTCTGTGGTTCTGTTGGAAAATAGAGAGCATGGAGGAATCCTTCTAGAAGCTATAAATGTCAATTTAAAGAAGGGGAAAAAGAGAAGAAAAAACAAAACAAGCAAATTCCCTTTCTAATTTACCCAATACTTACTGTGCCTATGCAAAAACAAAAATAATAAAATAAAATAAAATAAACCACAAAACCTTGCCACACCAGTCCTCCTTCCTTTTTTCTTTTTCCGTCTTTTTTTCTTGTGTTTTGTTGCTGTTGTGTTTCAAAAGATAGTTAAAAAACAGCTTTAATCCTCATAGTCTTTTAAAAAGACCCTATATCTTTAAACAGATTACTCTGTCAGATGAAAGGAATATTTGCTTTGGGATATCTGTAAGGGACTGCTAGTGACTTGCTAACTAATTTTTACCTCAAAGTTAACATCCAAAGTTTGTCCCGGAAGTAGAAATGGGTTGTTAAGAACATTTTAACCATGTATAGATCTGAAATTAAGTCTCTAAATCATTATTATAGAAATGTTATCCATTGTTGAAAAACGATTATTATTTAAAAGTTTAATTTTAATATTTTTATAAAAGACTATCTTGTTTACTTTACACTATATGCAATTTTAAATACATAATTTAGGAAAATTATGTGAAGTATCCTCAATTTTCTTCTTATCTCATTTTTTAGTGAATATCCAAAGCTATAAATATTTTACCATATTCTTTATAGCTTCTGGTTTTGGTTGCAGTAAAACTAAAACCAATAAAATCAAATTCATAAAAAATTATGCATTAAACTTGAAACATAAAAATAAATATGGTCAAATATCCTGTATTTTCCTTATATTAATAATAAAAAGGTTTGTAAATATTTAAGATATATTTTAAGAAATCTACTTAATATTTAATTTTAGCTATTTAAAAGACATTTAAATCTTTTTTGTTTGTTTGCTTTTTGGCCACACCCAGTGACACTCAGGGGTTACTCCTGACTATGTGCTCAGAAATCGTTCCTGGCTTGGGGGACCAATTGGGATGAGCAGGGATAGAACTGTGGTCCTTCCTAGGCTAGCACGACCGAGACAGACACCTTATCCTTTGCACCACTGCTCCAGCCCGATTTTTAAATCTTGTAGATATTTAAGAGATCTATTTCCGCCTTAAGCCTGTGTTCTTTTGTTTATTTTTTTGATCTTTAAAAAATATTTATTTAAGCTTTGTTATTAACAAACTTATTCACAGTTGGGACTTATATATAGGATGTTTCAGTACCAATCTCATCAACCAATATCAATCTCCCTCCACCAATATTCTAATAGTTCAATCCATGCAACAACCACATTGCAGCCTGTCATAATAACAAGTACCTTGTAAAATTTGATTGTTAAAGTTTGGGTCTCATAATTTCCTTGTTGTTCACTTTGGTTTAAATATTTTGTTTTGTTAACACCACCTTAGCCTCTGTCTTTTGTCATTTCATATGTGTCTTTCTTCTCCTTCAATTAATTTATTTTAAATATTTACAAACCTTTTTATTATTAATATAAGGAAAATAGGATATTTGACCATATTTATTTTTATGTTTCAAGTTTAATGCATAAATTTTTTATGAATTTGATTTTATTGGTTTTATTTTTATTGCAACCAAAACCAAAAGCTATAAAGAATATGATTATTTATTTTATTTTCCTCACTATGTTTAGGTATATATAGAGTGTTCTAGACAACTAATTTAAGCCATTGAATTTATTCCTGCAGCTATTCTAAAAACCACATAAATGTGATATTGTTCTGTATTTATCCTTTTCCTAATTTACTTCTTTTAACATGTTGCAGTTAAATGCATGATGGAGTCAATCCTTACAGCTGTGGGGTATCCCATTGTATAAATGTGAAACATCTTCATGTTCCTCTCATCTGTTGTTGGACATCTAGTGTATTCCAACTCTTAGCTATCTTACTAAGTGACAATGAATAGCAATGTGCATGCATCTGTTTGGATGAGTATACTTTTGTTCTAGAGATACACAAAAGTGGGATTTTGGGTCATAATGTAGATAAATTCTGAGTTTACTGAGATCCCTTCATATTGTTTTCCATAAGGGTTGCATCAGGCAGTATTCATACAGATAATATATTAATATCTAGGATATGCAAAATAATCACAAAGGTTGACTTGCAATATTTAAAAAATATGTTTAAAATGGTGAGAAGAAATGAATAGTAACCTCTCTGAGAAAAATCAACAGATGCCCAAAAGGAACATAAACATGCTCATCATCACTTTTCATTAAGGAAACCAAAATCAAGATTTGGTAATGATATTTTATCTTACACTAGTGAGAATAGCACATATCAAATATATTGTAAACAATTATTGTTGGTGATTATGTTGTGAGAAAGGAACTCTTATCTATTGCTTGTGGCAATGATATCTGTTTCAACTCCTATGGAAAACTGTATTGTAAGTTCTCAGATTTTTCTTGGACATCTCTCTCCTCACTCTTTTCTCCTCCCCTTTTAATATCTTTAAATAAAATTTCTCATTTCATCAAAAAAGTGAAGATTTTATATATTCCTTATTTTAAGTTTCTTTATGTAGGTAGAGTATAGTGTTATCTGGAATTTGTTGATATCCAAAAAGAACCTCCCCGTCAGTGGTTAGGATTTGAGAGATAGTCAATTACCAACACTGCATGAAGATATTTTTGTTTCTTATATTTAACTTATACTCAAAGTGGAAGCAAAGAAACTTAAATGAGATAAGAATCTGTATTAATTTGCATCCATTTTGTTATTTGTTTGTTTTTAAATCTGATATGCCTAATTTTTCTAATTTGAAAGTTATAATTGGAGTCATAGAGTTTATAGAAAGTAACTGAAAAATGTAATAAGAAAACTGATTCAGTCAATTGATTTCTACTATGAAGTATTATGTTAAGGTGAGAAATATTAGCTAAAGTTATTATTTGGAAGATGGTAAATGCATAAATCATCCATAGAAATTTTTCTTTAATAAAATTAATAAATTTATTGGTCTTTAATATGAAGTCTATTACATTTATTGGGAAAGCATGAGCATCAAAATTGAAATGAGATGTTTCTAAATATGATTTCTGTATATTCTAACTTCTGTTCTTCCTATTATAACCGTTTATGCTTTGGTGAAGCATTTTTAATAATTTACCAGTGATAATTGCTTTAGATTGGAATATCTATCCTCGTTAACTGCACTGTTCCCACAATCTCATACCTCCTAGACAGATTAAAAAATTCTGATAGTTTCTCAGAGGAGATGGGCCAAGATAAAAATACTATAGAGCTCAAGATAAATATGCTAAATGCAAAATACTACAGTATATTACTAATCATTTTGACAGAACCTGTTCTCTTCTTGTAGAAAAGTGTTTTGAACATGCTATTAAGTGAAAAATAATAGATTAGTCTTTCTATATTTAATCAATATTATTTTCCAGGGCTTCCTGAACATACCATGGGATTATGTACCGATAACACATTATAAACAAAAAGAATCATAAATCAAAAATGCACTTAAGGGGCCGGCAAGGTGGCACTAGACATAAGGTGTCTGCCTTGAAAGCGTTAGCCAAGGAAGGACCGTGGTTCGATCCCCCAGCGTCCTATATGGTCCCCCCAAGTCAGGGGCAATTTCTAAGTGCTTAGCCAGTAGTAACTCCTCCAGAAAAAAATGCACTTGACAGATAATTTGCTCATCATCATAGCTTTGCTTTGCTTAACTTAAATATATTCATTTTATTTATACAACATAAATTGGGAGAAAATCAACCAACATAAAACCTGTTTTGACGAAAATTTAAATAACTCATGTAGTTTATTAAATATTTTATTGTAACTGGAAAATAATGGTTTTATGTGTTCTTGCAATAATATATATAGAGCTAAAAGCATACTGATACTAAAGAAAGTGAAATACTAAACTAAAATCAATTGCTGGGTTACAATAGGAATGTTCCAGTGATAAGGTCATCTGTTCTCTATTTTCTGATAAGGCTCAGAATTCTTACTAGGAAACACTGTGGAGAATGGGGTTTTTAAACCCATTTTCATGTGGTGCCAGGGACCTGTTTCACATATTACTATGCCAGAAATGATAACAATTAAGAATTTAAAGTATAAGTCACACTAAATACATATTGCTTTCACAATCATAAAGTTAAAAGAGAAAAAGACCCATATAGTATTGTAAATTAGAAGCTTGTTTCTCTAAGAAGTTTCTCTTGGGTATATGCTACATTGAACAGTCAGGTGCAGTTCCAGTTTTGCTCTTTGGACTAAAATTCAGTTCTATGATAGTTTATGTTAACTTAATACATGTGATCTATTTAAATATAGTCTCTGAATTCAAGCTTATCTTTGCAGACCTAAAACACACCATACTTCATTTAAAGATCCTGAATGAGTTTTAGGTCTGAGTATATAAATTACATTTATTAGCTATGAAGAATTAAGGATCAGCCTTGACATTTGGCCTTCTCTACAAACCAAACCAAATCAAAACAAAACAAAAATACCCATATAAACAGAAAACAAATGAATAATAAAAGCAATTCATCTTTTCTGAGAAAAGTACATAGATACAGAGATAGGTGATTATTCCTATCACATCTCTGGTTAATAGGTTTGCTTGGACTGTACAGATGAAACATGACAGGAACAGGAGACAAGTATATAAAATCTGATGATGACTACAGTTGTTGTTCCAGCTGTAATCTCTTTATATGAGCAATTAGCATTGCCTCTGGCATCTATTATGCAACTATCAACCTGCTAAAAAATTATACTCATGATAATAAGTAGAAAAACTCAGCAGCAGTTGGTTTTCAGTGACTGGCTTTCTGCTTATAATGACAGTACTAAACCTCTATTGTCTCTTTTCCCTTTAGAGTTCTTTGTCATAATCTAAAGTGAGTAATTTAGATTTACTCAACATGTAAAAAGAAAAACATTTTGTTGGTCCAACATATTGATGTATACATGCAGAAATATCAAACATATTTAATACTCTCTAGTAAGATGCTGATTTTATCTCTAAGAAAATATAAAATGTATTTGTTCTAATCACACTTTTTCTCCTCATACCTGGATACTACTTGGATCTCTTTTTTAGAAAAAGAAGTTAAACTTAATGTTTCTGGCAATAGCCCAGCTAACAAAGGGTTCCAGAATTCATCTGGCCTTTGTGATTTAAGAAAAAGTATAAGATCAACAGTGCCTTCCTTGCCAATTAATATTTGACTACATGATTTTGTTGTGTTCAAGGTTATAAAAGTTGATTCAACTTGTAGATAAGACATTTCTGTTACATGTAAATGACAGAGCCAATGGCAGTCAAAATTTGTGCTACATTATCAAATGTGCAAAATATCTGTTACAAAGTCTTAAAATAATTACAAAATTTTAGGATTTGGAGAAAACCCTGCTTGCTATATGGAAACTAAACATCTCTTAACTTATAATCAAGTTATTTTTGTTTGTTTGTTTTTTGGGGGGGTCACACCCGGTGATGCTCAAGGGTTACTGTTGGCTATGCGCTCAAAAATCACTCCAGGTTTGAGGGACCATATGGGATGCCGGTGATAGAACTGTGGTCCGTCCTAGGCTAGGGCACACTAGGCAAGCCACTACAGCTCCGTCGCCCATCTCTAACTTAGTATCAAGTATATAAAATGAATAATCATACTTCTGAAAAATGACCTTTCAACTTCAATCCACCACCATCCTCTTTTGGAGAAGGCAAGTGGTCCTATGATCAGTTTACTGAGGACAACATTTTTGTCTGTTCTATGCCTGGTTATTCATTATAAGCTGACACCAGCTGGGCTTAAAATTTATAGATTTAAAATATTGATTGTGAGTATAAATCACTAAATTTATAGTGAGAGTAGAGAAAAGATGGGTTGTTGGATATGTATTTTAATGTTTCTGCTCCATTTTGGACATTAATATGGCATCCTGAAATATTCACAATCCAGCTTCCAAAGGAAGAGTAAAAGATATGACAGTTTACTCAGTAAACAGCTAATAAATCACATAATTCCTTTGCACAAGACATTTTATATCCACAGCTTAGAAAAATTTTTAATAACTGCATAGAGTACTTAATATACAAATTATTGCACATATTTATATAATATATATTATTTAATCATGTGTAAATACCCATGAAACCAGCACTACATATAGTAAACATATTAATCATTGAGCAAAATTTCCTGTGTGTTTGGTTAGGATGCCTCACACGCTACCTACCATCTTAAACATTTGGGGGGTGAGGGGGTGACCAACACCTGGTGATGCTCAGGGGTTACTCCTGGCTTATGCACTCAGAAATCGCTCCTGGCTTGGGGGACCATGTGGGCTACTGGGAATCAAACAGCTGTCCTTCCTAGGTTATAGCATGTAAGGCAGATTGCCTTACCGCTAGTGCCACCTCTCTGGCCCACATTTAAAACATTTTTTAAAAGGTATAACACTATATTGTTACCAACATGCTGGTGATAAACAGATCTTTAGAATTTATTCATCAAGAGCTGAAATTGTTTTTCTTTGAATAATGGTTCTCTATTTTCTTTGTCTTTAATTGCTGGGTTCATAACAGGCATACAAAATCCTCAGTAATAATTATGAGAGAAAGACACATAAAAGTCATAATATCCTCTCATATTTATTGGTAGGGTTATATTTTGAAAAGCAGGTGTTGTGAATTATATGGAGAAATTGGAATTTTATGACACTATTTGTGAATATGAGATATAATATTGAAGCTGGGTAAAACAGTATAGGTGTCCCTAAAAACATTTTTAAATAAAAAGAAATATCTGACACTGCAGACTAAATTGTATTTTTCAAAAATTCATAGTTGAAAATCTTATGCTCAACGTGATAGTACTGGAAGATTAATCTTTTAGAAATAATTTGACTTAGGTGAGATCATTGATGGAAGAAAATTATGAGAGGACAAATGCCATTATAAGAAGATAAATCAAAATGTTGGCTAGCTTTCCTATTGTTTTATGTAAATGCCAAGAAAGATGACCATTATTTTCGACCTAGGAAGAAAACAAACTCAATCTAAATCATGCAAGCACTGCCTATCTCATATTTTCTGCCTCTAAAACATTGAGTACATGAATGTTTAATATATAATCCATTTTACTTATAATTGTGTGATTTGGCAGTCCTAAGGCATTACCCATACTATCTTATTTCTGATGTTTATATGTGAGTATGCACACATGCACAATTTTTTTCAGGTTGTATTTTATTCTTAGATAGCAGTGAATGTGAACATTTGGTTCCTGGGATAAGAATATAAAGATTGAATTTCATTGTAAAGGAAAATAAGATAGATATCCATCACCAACCTATCACTAAAATTCTCTGGTCTCTTTTATAAAGTGTTTTGGCAATATAAATACCTCATTCTACTTCTCTGATCCTTTTATTATAACTATGATGTTGGCACACAAAATGAATTTACTTAAAAACGTATGTGTCTCATGAAATCAATTTCTGTTACTTATAAGGACACCTTTAAAATTATTTAATTATTGTAGATTAGAAGTTATTCATGCAGGCAGATAATGTCCCTTACTTAACAACCACCCACTAGCCTGTCTCTATGACAGGCACTTTGTAACTTTTGGCACTATGGTTTGCTAAACTGTTTCAACATACTCCCTCGCCCTCTCCTGAAGGTGGCATGCTTCCTACTGAAAATCAGTTCTTAATAAGTACATTCCAATCTAAGACGTGCTTTTACTGCCATTAGCAAAATTTTATGCCCTCAGGGAAGACAAATAATTTAAAAATAAATACTACTTTAAAATATTGATTTCTTTTTTGCTCTGGACTGAGACTAAAAAAAATATGCGCTCATTTTGAATTATATGATAAACACATGTACATAAAAGCAAATACATTGAATTCCTTCAAATTTCTACAATTATGGGGTTGCAAAAGCTAAGCAATTACTCTTAAGAATATTTTATATTATAGATGTTCAGATGACTTTGAAACTACTTACATTTTCTAGAAAAATTGCAATAAATTTTGATAAATACCAGAGCACTTATGCGTCGTTTTCCAAATATCTTGCTTTTAGAAATGAAACCCTATAGAAAATATATCAGTTAAATTTTTTAAAGTAACTGTGATCATAAATATTTAAAACATGAAAAATTACCTCAACTTTCCATCTATTTTTCTAATTTATTCCCACATTATTTATCCACAAATTTGCTTTTTTGATACTTCTTTGCTTAATTAATAATTTTCTTCCTATAATATTCTGCCATTAAAATAAACTTAAATAATAATTTTCAAATTTCATTTTCATTATGAGATAACTTATTTTCTTTTCTTTCCTTTTTTTTTTTTTGTTTTTGGGCCACACCCGGTGACCCTCAGGGGTTACCCTGGCTATTCGCTCAGAAGTCACTCCTGGCGGGCACTGGGGGACCATATGGGAAACCGGGGGATCAAACCAGGGTCCGACCTACGTTAGCGCAGGCAAGGCAGGCACCTTACCTCCAGTGCCACCGCCCGGCCCACCAGATAACTTATTTTCATTATAGTTTTTAGGATTTTATGGAATTACAGAATCAGCTATAAGCATTTAATATATAAAGGTAAAAGATCATAAAAAATTTAACTCTTAAAATAGTCAATATCAGGAGTACAATTTCTTCAGAGCTAATTTTAAGTAACTATGCAAAATAAAGTGTTTAATATTTTATGTACAGATACTAAATAAGTTCTAGGTAATATTAAAATCAAGGAATTCTGGTTTCATTATGAAACTTTTGCTTAGAATAAACACTAGTAAAAATTCAATGCTTTAGTACTGCTAATTTGAGGTGTGTTAACTTAGAAAGTTATAGTCTGATTTAATTTTTAAAGATAAAATATGCTAAATAGTAATCATATTTACAATGAACACATTTCTTGATCATTTAATTTCATGGTAAAAGTCTATAAAAAGTTCACATATTCTTTATATTCACTAAAAGAATAAAAAAGCATTATATCTGTGAGTTTGCATGTAGGTATGAAAGACATTATGAGTTACCATTCATTGATCCATTTATATGCAGGTAAAGATACATTATTTTTCCTGAATATTAAAATGATTAGCATACCAGTTATCTAGGATGTCTAAAACATCTCACTACCAAAATACAAAAATATATTTCTCACAGACATTTCTCTCAAAAATATTTTGAAAGGAAGAAATTCAAGATCACACTGTCTCTCTATGATGCTCTGCATGGACCCTAACCTGACCACACTCCACACTCCACACTTCACAATTTGAGTACACTGATTGCTGTGCTCATACCACCAAGGTTTTTGTTTGTTTGTTTGTTTGTTTTTCCTGAGCAATATCTTCCTTCTTATGGGAAAGCCTGGCAGCTATAACCAAGCCCACAAACATAGTCCCCATGATACTATGTGCCTTCTTGGGGGCCCTGCAGCTCAGTATATGTCCCTAAAATTCATAATATTGTAGGTTTGAATTTTTAGACAGCTTAATTTGTTTGATGCTGTCATTTCTAAAGGAACACCCTAATTTAACAGAATAAACACCTTCTGCCATTGTATTAATGACTTCATTGGCGATACAATAATTTTCACAATAAGCTTGCTATGGTAATTTATCTTTTTATTCCTTTTATCCTTTTATCCTATTTTTCTTTTTTCTTCATTCCTAAAGGAACACCTAATTTAACAGAATGGGCTGCTAACAAGAGCTTACTATACAACCTTCTGCCATTGTATTAATGACTATTGCTGATACAATAATTTTCACAATAAGCTTACAACTGTACTTTATCTTTTTTCCTTCCTTCTTTCTTTCTTCTTTCTTTCTTTTTCTTTCTTTCTTTCTTCCTTCCTTTTTCTTTCTTTCCTTCTTTCCTTCTTTCTTTCTTTCCTTCTTTCTTTCTTTCTTTCTTTCTTTCTTTCTTTCTTTCTTTCTTTCTTTCTTTCTTTCTTTCTTTCTTTCTTTCTTTCTTTCTTTCTTTCTTCCTCTTCTCTTCCATATTATTTTTTTTTATTTTTCTTTCCTTTTTATTTCAATAAATTTGCTTTCACTTATCTGGAAATAAATGTATTATGACCAACTATGTCCACTATGTGATGCATTTTCACATTTTAGATTTTAAAAATTTTAAAAAAGCAATATCAAAGTGTAGCAAATTTTATTGATCAAGAAGTATCTCACTTTGATTGGCTTCTTCTTGTGCATTTTAGTATTCACACCCCTCCCTGGTCTGACTTCCTCTATATCTTTATATTGTATTATGAGCTACTGTAGTAGTCTCACTTAAACTTAACTAATTAAAGATTCTATTTTCAAAAAAAAAAACACCAAGAATTATGGCCTTTGCTTATGTATTTATGTAGAACAGAAGTGAATTGCTTTAATAAATTCTATATCTTCATGTTCTAGCTATTGTAAATAGTGCAGCAATGAGTATAGGAATGAAGAGAGTTTTTTTGCATTTTTGTTGTTATTGTTCCTAAAGTACAAACCAAGCAGAGGTTTACTGGGTTATATCGAGCTCAATTTCTAGTTCTTGAGGAAAATCAATATTGGTTTCCAAAAAGGGTGTATCACCTGGCATTCACATAAACAGTGAATGAGAGTCCCTTACTCCCTGAATTTGTGCCAACACTGGTTATTCCTGTTTATTTTTTGTTTGTTTTGTAGCGTATGCTAGTTTCTGTCCAGTGAGGTGCCATCTCATTGTACTTTTTACTTGCATTTTTTCATGTGCTTTTTGAGCCATCTTTTTGTATTTTTTGAGAAAATATCTGTTCATTATTCTCCCTATTTTCTTATGATGCTATGTATTTTTTCTTGCTAAGTTCTAACAGTGTCTGGTATATCTTTGATACTAACCTCTTTTGAGATGGGTGAATAGTTTCTCCCATTTCATGTGAGGTCTTTGTATCCTAGTCATTGTTTCCTCTGAAGTTAAGAAGCTTTTCAGTTTAATGTATAATAGCCAGAACCTGCAAATAATCCAAGTGACCCAAAACAGGCAAGCGGATAAAGAAATTGTGGCACATTTGAATACTACATAGCAGTTAGGAAAAATGAAATAATGAATTTTGCTTATACATGTATGAGTATGGAGATTATTATGCAGAGTGAAATGAGTCAGAGGGAGAGGAATAAATATAGAATGATGTCACTATTTTGTGATATATAAGAAAGAAAAAAAGATAGTATGGCAATGATATTCAGACATAATAAAAGTGAAGGTCAAGAGGACTAGTCCTTGAAAGGAAGCTTGCCACAAATACTAGTGCAGTACATTTAGAGTAGAAAAGGGACCACTATGACAATGATGGTTGAAACCGAACATTCTAAAAAAGAAATGGGTACGTGTTATTCATGATACATTAACAATAGAGTCAACCACAATATTTAAAAGGGAAGAGAAAAAGTAAAATGTTTGCCCCATGGAACAACAATTGGTGCCTTCAATGGTGGGAAATAGACACTAGAGAAGGATGGTGTACATTCTGTGACTGAAACTCAGTCATGAACAGTTTAGTAATCACTATGTTAAAGTAATTACTTAAAAAAAAAATCTACAAATTTCTCTACTTTTTTTGAAGGGGGCTATTTGAGCCACATCTGACATTGCTCAGGGGTTCTCCTGGATCTTTGCTCAAAACTCACTTCTCGCAGACGGAGAAGGGAGGGCTCTTGCCTCTCAGCAATTCTAGTGGAATGGAGTCCTTCACGAAGGAAAACGGGTAACACGAGTGGCCAAATATGAAATATGAAATTATTATACCACACAGTGTATGTGGCATCAACACACTTCTGGCAGGAGTACAACAAATTTAATGTCTAGGCAAGGGGGCATATAAAGTGTAATGAGACAGTCATATCATGAAAGGAATTCCCACATTTGTTTCTTTCAAAGTACAGGAACTATCAATGTACATTGTTTGATTTAAAAAAAAATACATATGTCTTTAGGTGGTTTGTAATCTTAGAGTAGAATAGGTTTCAGTTAGGAGTCAGAGGATAAAAGGAAGGCTAATTTCTTACATATCAAAATAGTTCCTGGCCCTAGGTGTCATTACTGATGTAAATTAAGGGATAGCAGGAATCCTGGTTTTCTTCCCAATAACAAATATCCGTAACCTGAGGGAAAAGTTTTCTAACTAGGGGCTAAGACCCACTTCTTATGATCTGGTAATAGAAAGAGATAAGACTTATGAAAGGGGTACAGAATTATACTTAGTAAATAGTCTAATTCTACACTGGCCGAACCTGTTTGTTAGCAGGTATTCAAAGTGACAGGGAAAGTCCCCGAGACAAAGTCATTCTGCTGTGGTACTCAAATGCAAGGATAGAAGACCATTGTCTTGAAGATGCTATGTTTTGACTTGTCCTTAGAAGTAAATAGGTTGAAAAAAAGAAAGGTAGCTGGCTGAACTTTGAGTTGCAAATTTACTTCTAGTGGGAAACTTTGGCTGTCTTTGGTGCTGAAATTTCTTTATGACTGCAGGGTAACTAAGGCCGAATTTCTGTAGTTTTGCAAGGGAGACAAAATCAAATAAAAGGAAAAGAGAAATATAATGTCACAGCCATGTCAGAAATATAGCTAGTAATCCATGCAGGGGTCATGTTTGACTTCCACCGATGGGCCTTCTGGCTGAATTATTTCTTGGGAAGAATCAGGCACTTCACCAGGAAAGCCAATAGACACATCTGGAGTGTGCTTCCCTAATAATTGAGACATTCATGTTATGTGCAATAATGGGGGAATGGAGGGTGGGGACCATATGGAATGCTAGGTACTGAAGTTAGGTTGGCAACATGCAAAGTAAATGCCCTACCCACTGTGCTATCACTCCAGCACAAATCCTATATTTTAAAATAGTTTTACTCATGCTAGCCTCATTGCTACTAAAACATATCAACTGTAGAATTGTTTTCTTAATATAAAATTATCAAATTATATTAAGAAGTAAAAATTGAGAGATGTTTATTATCCTTCTGTATATTTAATAGAGTGTACTCTTTTAAAAATAAATTTGCATAATAGTTCTGTGTGTAGGTGTCAAAACTAGGAAACCTTGGGAGGCCATATAAAGTGGCAGCAATCTAACCAGATTGTCTCTATGCAAACCAGGTGCCATACCTACTGTATTATATTTAAGACCCAATATTTTTAATTGGTATATATCCATTTAGTAAAATTTAATTAGATTATAAGTCCAAAATTTATCTATTATTAATAACAAAAATGATTAAATTTATTTTAGTTAAGAATGGTTCTTGGGGGCCAGAGAGTGGCGCTGGAGTTAAGGTGCCTGCCTTGCCTTCGCTACCCTAGGACAGACCGCGGTTCCATCCCCCGGTTTCCCATATGGTCCCCCAAGCCAGGAGCTACTTCTGAGCGCATAGCCAGGAGCAACCCCTGAGACTCACTGGGTGTGGCCCAAAAAACAAAAAACAAACAAACAAAAAAGAATGGTGCTTAAGCTCTTCTAGAAACAATATTCATTTCTAATTCTAATGTATTTTAAGTACATAGTAGTCAATCATCAGAAGATAACAGCAATAATTTAGAAAGAGATCAGTTTCTCTGAACCAAATAATCAAAACTCATTACAACAGTTGAAAAATAGAACTGAAAAAATTACTGGGACCTATAAAATTATCAATTCAGTGAAAGAAATTAATAGGAGAAGCAACAAAATTTTATTTATCCTGTGAACAATCAGCTATTTATGAGGTAATGTATTATGTGGAATTAAAAAAACTATTTTATACAGAAATATGTTGTAATTTTTGGACAGATTTTGGTATTTAGAAAAAGTGAAGAAAATTGTGTATTTTAAACTGAATTATTACTACATACGTAGTGTAGAACCTAACAATTAATGAGCATTGATATTGTATATACATTATATTAAATACTATCAAAGCAATGATGTTAGATAGAACCTTTCAATCATTTTTACTTTTAGATTAAAACTGAGTTTGTACAATTTAAATGATCCATATAATATAAATGTAAGATTTTGTAGGATAATATTTACATATTGGTGATAAATCACTTAATAATAGTAATAAGAATAATTATATAATTTAAACAATTATGAAAATTGAAAGGTAATTTACAAAATTGATATATTCACTATATATTGTTTTGTATAATTTATATATACCATATATATATGTGTTATATATATAAATTAGGATATAGCAACACTTATTTTTTTAAATGCACACTATTCAATATTTATATGCACTTGTAATACAAAATACAACTTGAATTAAAAGTTATTAACAAGACAAAAATAAAATGTCACATAATAATAATGGTATATAGTCACCCAGAAAGTTACAGTCTTAGTAATAGATGTGCAAGTAGAAAACTTGAATGAAATTTTTTTGATGATTGGCTATTTTTAAAATAACCTATTCAGTTTGTTGTTGTTGTTGTTGTAGTTCATATTCACTAATTGTGCTTATACTCTTGCCTAATAGTTTCTGTATTTAAGAAATTAAAGCAAAATATTTAATGATTACTGGATTGGTGTGAGAGTAATAGTACTGTGGGTTGTTACCCCCCACTTAAGAAAGCACGCACCAGATGTGTCTTCTGACTTTCCTGGTGCAGTACCTAATTTTTTCTCCCAAGAAATATCTGCCAGAAGGCCCGCTTAGAGGTCTATCATTGACCCCTTGCGTGGATCACTGGGAATATTTCTGTCATACTTCCTACATGGCTGTGACATTACATTTTCTCTTTATTTGGCCACTATAGAAATCCGACCTCAGCCTTCCTACAAATAAAGAAATGTCAGTACCAAAGCCCGCCAAAAGTTCCCCACTGGCTAGTTTATTTGTGACTCATATAACCTGGCACCAGCAGCTTGTTTTTCTGAGTCTAGCTCTATGATGGTAAACAATTATTTCCGTCCCCCCAAAAATCTATTTTCCGGCAAGTAGATAAATATCATAAATAGTCTTGTCTTTCTCCTTCTGGTTTCTTGATAAACCTGGTTTTCTGCTGACCCAAAAACACTTTAGTCACCAACCTCCAGCAGGGTTCTTTCTCACCTACCTATAGGACAGTCAGTAGATATGTAGATTCTAGGCCTGTTTCCCCTTTGTACTGCTCTGCTACTCTGTTCTCCCTGAGGACACCCTACAGAGGAGAGCCTGTGCTTATAAATATCATCAGCTGAAATAATAAATTACCTTTCGTCCCTTGGACGAGGGTCCCCATACAATGCATTATGTGTGGTCTCATTTATTTCATGTTCATATTTCATATTCATTCGCCTCGTGATTCCCGCTTATTCCTAGTGAGGATTATCTAACGCACTAAGGTTTTGCTTAGGGATGCTGACACGTCTCAGCAGTGGGTGACAAGCTTGCTTTGCAAGCAGCTGACCCGAAGTTGTTTATTTTTTTCTTCCAAGTACTCTGTATGTTCCTCTGAGCACACTAGGAGTGACCCTTGAGCACAAAAACAGAAGAAACTTTGAATATTGGTGCCTGTGAATAAAAAAAAGCAAGTTTATTAAGGACTAAGGAAGTTTTTCCCCCGAAAATATGCAAGTTGCTCATGCAGAGCTTAAATGAGAGATATCATAATCATTACTATACCTGAAAAAACTAGACTATTTGTTTTGAAATGCTTGTCAAACCTCAGAGGACCTCAGAGATAAAAATCAGAAGAACTGTTATATGAATATACATTGACAGTGACATCTGTAAATTTTCCCTAGCTACCTTCAGAATTCACCTTTGGAGTTTGAGTTTGCTTTCATTGTTAAAGGTTATTGTTTATTCTTTCATTTCCATGTAAATGCCCTTTAGTTATTTATATGTTTTTGTTTTTTGGGGGCACACCTGGTAGTTCTCAGATCTTACTCCTGTCTCTGTTCTCAAGGATTACTCCTGGTGGATCTCAGAGGATCCTATGGAAGCCAATAATCAAGAGTTTAAACACTTTTGCTATCTCTATATCCCAGAAGTTTTTTTTTTCCTTTTAATTAAAGATGATAACTTTTTAACATTGGAGTTAAACTTTCAGGGGTTTGTGTATACACGCTTCATTGGACTAATCTATTTTTAGGATTGAGACTGATTTAATAAAAGTTTGAAAAAATTAGCTCCTGAACTGTTACATTTTAAAAAGTTTAAAACATTTCCAAATGCATGACTACAGGGTAATGGAAATCTGTCACTTTGAAGTCATATCTTCAGTCAAAGGTTAATTTTGTTGATGAGCTTACATATAGTCAGACTATTGCCTTTGACAAGTTAATGTATTTCCTATAGATAATCAATTAAAAATGGCAGAACTTAAATCCACATGCCATTTTTTTCTGTACATCTTTTTTTT
>PVKC010010689.1:0-25514 GCA_004027635.1 Crocidura indochinensis | reverse complement strand
CTTTCTTTCTTTCTTTCTTTCTTTCTTTCTTTCTTTCTTTCTTTCTTTCTTTCTTTCTTTCTTTCTTTCTTTCTTTCTTTCTTTCTTTCTTTCTTTCTTTCTTTCTTTCTTTCTTTCTTTCTTTCTTTCTTTCTTTCTTTCTTTCTTTCTTTCTTTCTTTCTTTCTTTCTTTCTTTCTTTCTTTCTTTCTTTCTTTCGTCACACCCGGCAGTGCTCAATGGTTACTCCTGGCTCTATGCTCAGAAATCACTCTTGGCAGGCTCGGGGGACCATATGGTATGCCGGGATTCTAACCACATTCCTTCTGCATGAAAGGCAAATGCCTTACCTCCATGCTATCTCTCCGGCCCTGAGATTTTTCTTAATAAATATTCTATTAGTTTCTTAATCTTAAAAATGGTTTCTATTAGTTCTGGTTTCTGGGTTATTATGTTTTCAAAATACTGTTTCCAATAATTTACTTAGTCAGGAGTTGATAATGCAGCAGTAGGGAGTTTGCCTTGCAAGTGGCTGCTGACCTAGTACGGACCACGGTTTGATCCTCAGCGTTCCAGATGGTCCTCCAAGCCAGGAGCAATTTCTGATTGCATAGCCAAATGTAACCCCTGAATGTCACTGGGTGTGGCCCAAAGATCCAAAAAATAAAAATAAAAAAATTATTACTTAATCAGTTGTCTCCTTTGAAAAAGACTGATTTTCATTTTTCTAATTTTATGTGCAAATTCAAAACTGAAATTGTTATAAACTCCTTTTCTTACCTAAGCTAGCCTTGGTATTTTGGAATGGTGATCAGTAAAATAGAGATACATTTCTTTGGTTTTTGTTTCAAAAAGGGTTCATGGATTACTCTTTTTTGAGGGAAAAAAATGAAAAGAAAAAATAATCAGGTATTTTGTATTCCCTCAATCTTAATAGATTGAAAACTATCCCCACAAGATTTGAAGAATATAGATATTCTTCATATATGCAAATGTATATATGGATAGGTATCCATGTACGATACATATAATTAGCTATTATCAATTAAATAGATTTAGATGATTTCATAATTTGGCATTAACAGAACTTTCAATGTGACAAAACTTTAAAAAAAATTAGATATACAAATGTTCCATGTGTTCAGCAGAGTAATTAGGGCACATACCTTGTATGTGGCCCATTTAGTTCAATTCTGCAACCCCATTTTGATCCCCCAACTGCTGCCACAACTGATTCCTAAAGAAAGAGCCAAAGTAAACCCAAAGCATCACCAGGCGTGGTTCTCCCCCCAAAAAACAAACACATGTTACATATGCTCTAAATTGGTTATTTATTTATCATTAATTTAGGCTGACTAAATCTTTGCTACTAAACTACACTTCACTGGAAAATGAGTTTAAAGATTTTGTAAGGCATTTTACTTAGAAGTGTTGTTGTTCATATCTGAAACTATCAGAGAAATTGTGAAGAGCACAGATAGATTTCAAAAATCAAAAATGGCAGAGTTCTAAGAATTTAAGAATTGAATTCTCTAACTTTGGAGCTACTAGTTATATGTGAATATTTAAATTAGTACAGAATCACTAAAACCTGAGTTAAAAAAATTAGCTCTTTGATTGTACTAGTAGCTACATTTCAAGTTTCAATAGCTGTGTGTTGACAGCAGCTTTCACATTAACAAGTAAAAATATATTGTTTGGACTCTAACTCAATTTAAACTCTAGAACTTTGATAGTTTACTGTGGAAACTTAGGTGCTTTGAAGTCTCTCATTATATATGACTACAAGATTGCTCCATGAACCACTACACTCTTCTATATATTTGATCAGAGACTATTCTTTAACAAGCCAATATGGATAAAAAGCAATGATACTTTCTACCAGTAAACCTTTGAGAGAGATTAACTCTTCAATGGAAGATCTTTACTAGTTATTTATAATGATCTGCCTTTAGTTTTCTTAGTGATAAAGAGAAAGTGATTATGTCTAGTTCATTGGAATAAAGCTGTATAGCTTCCAGAATAATGTAGTAGCAGAGAATATAGTGAAAAATCCTTCTCATGATCTTGGCTTGACTAAACTTTAGACAAGCCCTCTTCCTAGACTCTGCACCGTGATCTCACATTTATGAGAACATATATTTTAGAAAATTTGTAATTATAAAATGTTTCTCTGCTTCTTTGGATGATAAATCTTTTGAAAATCTATTTCTAATTTTTAAAATCCAGTAATATCCTATAAAAAACCAAGAGTTATATATTGAAATAGTCATTGAGGGAGGTAGAACTTCTGTTTTAGTACCTGTGGAGGGTGAGATTTCAACTTTAGTGACACCTTTCTCTAAGAACCAACACTGCCTCTTGCTCTGAAGGTACACTTATTGCACACTTGTATCTGTGTAAAGTTAATCAATAAACACCTATGACCTAAAATACCCCTGGTACAATTTATAATAACTCTCTAGGCCTTTGTCTTCATGGAGCTGAATAACTTGACCTGGATTATATAGTCTTCCTTACTGATAATAATATAATAAAATCAATGATGGCTGATAAAGAAACTTAAAACTGTTCTTTAAATGCTTCAGAAGTTTGATGTTCTGGGGGTCGGAGAGATAGCATGGAGGTAAGGCATTTGTCTTGCATGCAGAAGGATGGTGGTTCGAATGCCGGCACCCCATATGGTCCCCCGAGCCTGCTGGGGGTGATTTCTGAGCATAGAGCCAGGAGTAACCCCAGAGTGCTGCCAGGTGTGACTCAAAAACAAAACAAAAAAAAAAGAAGTTTGATGTTCTGCTTTTAGTGCCTCTAAATATTTATTTTCTCATTTCATTATTATTTCTAAATTTAAATCTCTTTAGTTGCAAACTTGGGTACCCATGTCATCAAAATGATTCTACTGAACTCAGTCTAGTCCTCTCATTCAAATTCAGCTTGATGAAAGAGGGAATAGAGAGTAGAAGTAGCTTTTTCTTAGTTTGTTGCTTTAAAGCTTGTTTAACTTCCTTCAGAAAAATCTGTTCTAAAGATTTCCAAGATGGGTTCACTCCTGTTGTCATCAATGCTTCATATATTTCTTAGATTCTGTAGTTCTATAGTCTTCTTTTCTTTATTGGCAGCAAGTTTTTTTCCTCTGAAAATTCATAAAATCAATTTATAATTATTATTGAATATTGTTACAATCACATTAAATCTTGATTTCCTTGCGATTAATTGAGAAAAAAATACACTAGAGCAAGTACATCCTAGAGTTTATACATGGGTCAGTTCACCACCAGGCCAATTTTAACAAAATACAGTTGGCTATCTGTAAAGACCCATCTGGACTGAATGCTTTGTAGTCTAAATTTGTGATAGTCATTCAGGTTTTTGTTACTTCAGTGTTTATAAGAACATAAAGCCATCCCCCACTGGAAACTGTCTGTATTAAAGTTAAATAATGAATATTTTCCAGAGTATTGAAAGCTAAGTTACAATTAAGTGATATTATATTATCACAGATAGATAAAACATAAAAAGAACTAACTGTATTTCAGTTAGAGAAAATATTACCTGTATAGTTTTTGATCATACAATTATTGACAATATCCTCCTTTTATCAGTCATTGGCCAGTCAAAACTGGGAATAAAAATTTAATATAAAAGACAGAATCGGGGCCAGGCAGTGGCGCTGGAGGTAAGGTGCCTGCGTTAACCTAGGATGGATCGCAGTTTGATCCCCCGGTTCCCCATATGGTCCCCCGTGCCTGCCAGGAGCGACTTCTGAGCAAATAGCCAGGAGTAACCTCTGAGTGTCACCAGGTGTGGCCCAAAAACCAAAAAAAAAAAAGACAGAATCATTCTTAAGAACTATCAGACTATCAGCTGACAGTTGCTGCTATCATAGTATTTTTCTCAAAAATACAATTTCATACAATATTAGTGTCCCAAAGATAAAAGAAAATACTCCCTGTAAAAGCAAATTTCTCATTTCCAGCAATTATAAGTAACTATTGCTACTTCTCTAATGATAACTCACATTGATCTTAACTCAGAAAAAAAATTTTTGTAGTCCATCTTTTATAACACTTCACAAGGAAGAAAAGAGCTTGCTTCTTTTCTTCTACTTAAATCCTAGAATTATGAATATCTTCTAACTCTCTTTAATTGAAGTTCTTAAGAGTTTGTCTGGTATGGTGTGTTGCCTTATATCTATAGACGAATTTATGAATTTTCCATTTCTATTTGATGACAAGTATAATTTTTAAGAATCTGTGACATGATCCCTATGATGTTCTAGACTTGGGAGTTGGGGGTAGAAATGTAAACCAATTCCACCTACCTCACACTTCCAGATAGGGGCCAAGCCAAATTTTAGACAGAGAGTTTGACTTAAGATTATGCTCTTAATATTACACGCTGATCAAATGATTCTATATGAGCAGAAGTAAAGACAGTAAAAATCTATTCAACTTTCTACAACTGAGACAAAATAGTTTGACAAATTTACTAAAAAAGCAAGAAAATCTACAGTAAAGATAACATTGGTCCTACAATAAAGGTAAGTAGGTCTTCTGTTCTTAAATATAACAATTTATTTTAAAGTTCATGACTATGTATCTTATGAAATTCCATTTATTCTTTTGCTTGAAGAAGTTTAAATAAAGTTGTATATGTAAAGAAAACCCAATGTACAAAATTATGAATACATTTAATTTTCTAATTTATTTTCTTAAATAATCATAGAAACATGTTATTTATGGAAGAACATACTATAACAGTAATATGAAAGCAGAAAATATGAAAAAGAAAATAAAAAGATAGCAAATGTGTACCAAGTCAACTTTTAGACTATATATAATTATTATAATTATTGTCACTTTAGGAGAGAAATTCAGAACAATTTAATATAGTCTACTATTCATTTTTTGCTACGAATTTTCATTGTTTCATTCTTTCTAGATTATAAATTTTATTTCCAGTAATTTTCATGGTATGGAATGATTGTATCCTACTGTAAATATCTTTCATCCATGAAAACACAAAATGTAACATGGCGTCGTTAGGGTCAAGCAGTTGATTAAAATGAAAAGTATTTATGGATATGCTGTGGAATGCATATTTGCTTTCAAGTCTTTTTTTTTCCTTTGAGAAAATGAAAGCTCTTTCTGGCTATATTTTCTGCCCATCCAAGAGGCAATTAGTAACCTGAACTATCCAATCCATTTTGATATAATGGAGTTTATCAATTCTTATGTTGGAAATTGCTTTCTATCCCCCTCCCCCTTGTCTCTCTCCCATTCCTTACTCAGTACACTTAATCCCGTTTAAATAGCAACATGTCAAACATGTCGACTAATCAACTGGCTGGCATCCCTGTGGAGATTGCTGCAGTTTTAAGCACTGCATTTCCTTGTGTAAGGATTTTTTCCAAATATTGACTTTTGGTTTTCAAGGTTGCAGATGATGCGCCCTGGCACATTAATCATTCTAACCACCTTAACAAAGAAGCTCATTAAAAAGACAAATACATTTATCAAGCAAATCATCAAGCAGATTATATACTTTCCACCCATAATAGATTATAGCTGAATAAATGACTTGGGTATTTTATAATTAAATATACAGAACACTTAATATTTTAGTACTTATCCTTCCTTAAAGAATGGGGGTGGACCATGTTTTATAGCATATAATTAATAAGGCATAACTTAGATGCGATTATGTGAGTTAAAAATAGGATTCATATTTTGAATATACAAACTGAGTAAGATTTTGATGTGATAATAAAGCATCTTGCACAAAAGCAATTGAAACTCAAATAATTAGAAGTTTAATTCTATAGAACAATAACTTATATTCAAAGTACATGTATATATACATTATTTAACAAGTACTTAATGTCTGCCTTGGAACAAAGGCTTTAGTTTGGGGAGAGATGAGTAACTATTCCTATGCTTTTAGACTACACAGCCACTGGATGATTATTTCTTTTGTCTGCCAAAAACTGGTTTGGAAAGACTCAAAAGGGTCAGTTTTCTGATAGGTTCCAATTTTATCACTTGCTAAATCTCTTACCTCCCACAAATCTCAGCTTTGTTAGGAAGAGTTGATCTTTCTACTATCTCTGCATCTCCAAATAAATGGGCCACAGATAACCTTGAATTACAGCTCTCCTGAGAAAAGATCCCTCTCAGCAATCCCATACTTGAATTCTGTTTTCGGTTTCAAAGTAAGTATATTACTTTTTTTAGTAGACTACCACTAAAATATGTTCTAAACCTAACTCAATTATCTAAAAAAATTGTTATCAAATCCCCCACTGTTATTGGCTGAAATCCAGAAAATAATTGGCTACAGTTGCATAAAATTTTTTTTTTGCGACTGTTTCACAAGCTTTGCTGACCTCAATGTCTAATGTTAAAGGAAAAATTGGGCCAGAAAAAGTTAAGCAGATATTGGGATAGCCTTATTCACTAATATTGAAATAGGGAAGAGAGCTCAGGACTAAGTCTGAACTCAACTTGGCCAAAGAAATGGCAGCATGTTTAGGATCTGGTGTACACAGACATAAAAGAGTGAGCAAACCTAGACCATCTCTGTTTGCTACTTGGCTGAGCTCAAGGAAAGTGAAACTTTCTTGAAACTTCCAGAGGCACTTTGCCACTTGTAGCAAGGAGGCAAGACTAACCCTGCTAGAGAGTGATGGAAAGATGTTCAGAATCTTTCTGGCTACTAATCTTTTTTAATTTGGGGGGAGGGTCACATCTGGCAGCTCTCAGATATTACTGTTGTCTCACTCTGCTCAAGAATCATGCCTGGAGACTTGGGGCACTATATAAGATGCCAAGGACTAAACCTGGGTTGCCCAAGTCTCCAAGCTTGATTCCTGAAGCACACACACCTCCAGAGAGTCTCTGTCCTCTCCAGCGTCCAAAAGAATCCTCCAGTTACCACACACTTTTTTGTTTTGTTTTGTTTTGAGTCACATCCAGCAGCGCTCAGGAGTCACTCCTGGTTCTACTCTCAGAAATCGCTACTGGCAGGTTTGGTGAACCATATGGAAATACCAGGATTCGAACCACCATCCTTCTGAGTCTAAGGCAAACATCTTACCGCTGTGCTATCTCTCTGGCAACAGACACACTTTTTAACCAAGTTGTTTACTTTCTTGTTGTTTGCTCATTGAGCTTTTTCTTAGACTTACTTTATTTTTTGTCTTTTAACAGTGTTTGTTGTTATTTTCAATATCTTAATTTAAACACAGTGATTACAAACATGACTGTACTTGGATTTCAGTCACTAAAAGAACACCCCCCCCCCTTCACCAGTGCAACATGCCACCACGAATGCCCACACTTTTATTCCCCATCCTCCTACCC
Source organism: Crocidura indochinensis (assembly GCA_004027635.1). Classification (NCBI taxonomy): domain Eukaryota; kingdom Metazoa; phylum Chordata; class Mammalia; order Eulipotyphla; family Soricidae; genus Crocidura; species Crocidura indochinensis. The sequence goes on along the minus strand of PVKC010010689.1, from coordinate 18,175 downwards.
CACTTAAGCTCAGTCTGTACATCAGCACTCAGGTCTGATGCCTGGGGCTATTTGTTTCTTGCTTGCTTATTTTTATGCGTATAAATATTCTTTTCATTTGAAACAGAAATCCTTTTGAATTCATTTCTTTAGGTTTAATTTTCAGGTGTTGGAGTTTTTTTCCCAGTTTGTGACTGAGGATTGTTGCTATTATTTTGATCTTCTTGATTTTTATGGAGCTAACTTTTGTGACCCAACAAGGGCTATCTTTAACATTGTCCTGTGGGCACTAGGAAAGGATGTGTACTTGGAGAATGGGGTGTCTTTCGTATAAGCAGACATTTATAAGGTCACAAAGTGAACTTGAATTTTTTATCGGAATGAAGAAAACTTAGCAGTATCAGCTGAAATCATGAATAGAGGCTACAAAGACAGTTCAGCCCTAGATTGGATCATTTACTTGGTATTGAAGAAGCCAGGTTTGATCTCTGGCACTACAATGTCTGTGCATCCTGAATAACACCAGAGTGATCTCCAGACACCAAACTGAGAGAATCTCCTAAGCATTCTCAATTTTGAGGGGGTAGGCATTCCCAATAATGTTCAGGAATTACTCCTGGGCTCTTTACTCAAGGATCACTCTTGGACCATATGGGGTGGTAGGTATTGAATGTGAGTTGACTGCATATAAGGCAAACACTGTACCCATTGTACTTTCTCTCTAGCCCAGTACCCCAATTTTTTTAAATTAAACAATATGTTTATCAAGAAATTGATGTTTCTTAAAGCAGGCTGTTTCAGGCTTAGCAAACCTATGTGCTTCTATGTGCTGGTTTTATTCTCTAGCTCGCTCTACCAAGGGAGGACTGTTAGACATCAGCAACAGGATTATGTGTAGCTCTCCAGTAGGACGAAGAAAACTCTTCTTCACAACTCTCAAATATAAGATTTCATACTTTCCACTGATGAGATTTCTTGTGTGCTAGCTGTTCCCTAAGTCTTTGTGATAAAGCAGGGCTGGAATTTCCATGACAAGAAAGGGGACTCTGGACTCAAGAGGTGCATGAATTCATCTTAGCCCTTTGAGAGCTATGTGATGAAGACCAGGAATGAATTGTTGAGGGGCAGGTTATAGGGAGAATTAGCAGGTTGACAATGCTATAATCTCCAGATATTCTTGCACCTGAACAATCTACCAACAAATAAGAGTAATCCACAGAACAGCATATTAACAATGACTTATCTAGGCAAAAGACATGCTTCCTCTGCTCATTCCTGTTTCTAATGAATACATCTTCCCTTAGGGTCACCCAGGCACAGACGAATTTGTTGATTTAATATATATAATAAGAGTGTGTATATATATTTGGGACTGGAGTGGTGGCACAAGTGATAAGGCATCTGCCTTGTCCACACTAGCCTAGGACAGACCTCAGTTCAATCCCCCAGCAGCCCATATGGTCCCCCAACTTAGAAGCACATAGCCTGGAGTAACCTCTGAGCATCGCTGGGTATGGCACCCCAAAAAAGAGTGTGCATATATATTTATATATATAAAATATTTCATATATTATATATTTATATACACACAAAATAGTTTACAATATCTGGTTTACAATATCTTTTATTTTTGTTTGTTTTGGGGCCACACCTGATAATACTCAGGAGTTACTTCTGATTCTGCACTCAGAAATCACTTTTGGTAGGTTTGGGGGACTATAGGGAAGGCCGGGATTTGAACCAAGGCCAGTCCCGGGTCAGCTGCTTGCAAGGCAATCGTCCTACCGCTGTGCTATCTCTCTGGCCCCTATAATATCTTTTTTATATAATTTCTTTATTTCAGTACCATGGTTACAAAATGATTCATGACTGAGTTTCAGTCATAGAATGTACACCATCCTTCACCAGTGCACATTTTCAGTTACAATATTTTTTAAAGAGTCACTCTCAAGTCTAAAATTCTATCAATTTTCACTTCTATGTTTGAAAGGAATTTATTGTCCCATCAAGAAAAGAGAAATTAAAATGTCTTTCTCACAAAGCACTATAGGAATAAATAGAATCATGACTTGCAATGTTGTCTTTCTCACTTTAGGTATAGGAGAAATTCAAGTGAAGTCTCTACTCTCCATTCCCACTTCTGTCACAGAACTTCTGTCATAGTATGTTAAGCTATTCTTTCTAGGTTTTCAAACTACTATAACATCTCAAGTAACAGTTATATCTGCCTACCCCATTCCTGATGGTAAGTTTGAGACTTTGCTTATGTCTTTCAGTTCACCCACAACCTTTCTTTATCCTTCACTCACTCTGGCTGGCCACACTAGCCCTTTCCACCTCCATTCCTTGACATTGCTATAAACGTGAGCACTGACAACTAGTCTTACCTACAGCTCCTCCATATTGGAACTAGCTGCTATTTTTTTGAAGTCCATGCTGCTCTTTCAGGTTCCAGATGTCTTTGTTTAGAAGAAAACACAGTGATCTATGACTCACCCTCTGCCAGACAGGCCTAGATGGCCTGTATTTTTTGTGAAGGTTTTATAGGATTGAAGCAATTTCTCATTTCTGATCCTCAATTTAACTTTATGATAACCCAGAAGTAAGAACACCTGTCTTATGGGTTGTTGTCAACATCTAGGGCTGCAGTGGGGCTTTGAGGCTGTGAATATTCAGAAAAAGCTGGAATTATCATGCATGTACCAGAGAGTACAGCCTCTGGGCCCCATAAGCAAGTGCTCTGGTTGTATTTGTCTGGAATAATAAAGGGAAAGTACCTTTAACATCTTGCTTTTTAAAACACTTCTTTTTAATTTAGCTGAAAATTTCCTGAGAATATTTTAACATTATAAAGAAGCATGATGCAACCTTGATGGCAAACTCTTATATAATTTCCTAAATTAGGTGAATCTGAGGGAGAAATCACCTTTCAGATATGATGATATAAGAACCTATGGAGAAATATCGTAGTGAGTAACTCATTAGCCCTGCATACACCTGACCTGGGTTCATGATCCCCTGAACTATGCCAAGAACAAACCCTCAGTGCAGAATCAGAAGGAAGTCCTGAGTATAAGTAGGTACTGCTCCACCACCAAAGAGAAAACCAAACAAACGTGAACTAAAAGATGAAAGCACTTAGAAAAGCCAACACAACAAAAATTTTACTTCATCTGGCTTCTTGGAATAAAGATACTCAATGCAGTGGTACCATTCTGGTTAGGAATGAGTCCTGACTATCCAAGAAATTGAGTGTTATATTGGACAGCCTCTTAAGTAATGACCTAATGCCAGAGATGGTGTCAAACAAGTGCAGAAATAAAAGAGCAATAGATTAAAGAAAAACAGCATACTATTTTGACTACTCCAAATTGGAAGAAATGACTTCAGACAATCTTAGCTATTTGGTCAAGCTTATACTGAGCCTTAAGTCAGACTTAATCCACTCTCTTTTGAGAGTAAGTAAAAGTACAAAACGATCCAGGCTCCTCTATATTGCCAGAAGCTTGTCCCTGAGTCAGCAGTAGTGCACAACCTTACCTTTTTCTAAAGAAGAGATAATATGAATGAGCCAATGAAATGCTGGTTTAAATTAAGGGTCAGAGAACTAGAGAATATTATAGAGTATTGGACAAGGTGTTTGCCTTTCATGTGTCAAATGCAGGTTTGAGACCCTGGGTATCAAGCCATGAAAGATTCCCCAAGCATTGTCACTAATGTTCCTGAACACCACCAGGTACAGTCCCCAAACCAAAATAAATAAATAAATAAATATATGTATAATGGGCAATAAAAGGAGATTAGGTTTATGCAATAACCCATTCTCACTTATATTGCTTTATCCTCAATTTCATAATTCATACTTTTCATGGGTTATTTTTATTTTTTTTACTATTCTTATTTATGAAATTTATAAGATATACTATTTGTTTTATTGCAACGAACATCTTTTGCTTTGAAAAAGAAAACTATGAAGTATAGTTTTATAGCTCTATATAAATCATACTACTTGCTGGGTACAGATACAGAAACATTGTGGCCTAAAACCGGAAAACTGAAATTTGGAAAGTCACCAAATGCTCCGTATTCAATGAGCCTTCACAGGACTGGCCCTCGAGTTGAAACTGAGTTCAGGAAGGTTGAATATGGTGCCGGATGCTCTTCGGCAGAATCACATTTTGGTGACTGCTCTGAAGTCAGAAAGCCCGCAGAGGTTTGGCGGTTAGGCAGATCTTGGCGAGAGATGCCGAGCGGGGTTGGGGAAGTGCTGGTAATGGATGAGCATTCTTGGGAACGATGCTCTGTCAGACGGCAGCAGATGTTCCAGCAGCTGTTCTTGCCTTTTAGAGTGCATCGTACAAGATTCAACCCCACACCAGGGAGAGCAACATCTGCTTGCAAAGAGCAGCAGCTGTGGCAGCAGACAATTTTCCACTGGTGGCTCTTGTAGAGGAGGCTACAATGGGTACAAAGGACCAGGGAGATGGGAAAATAGAAATTCAATTTCTTTCCTTGATTTTCTGCCATGTCAGGAGAAGACAATGGTGGGCAGCAATGAGCCCAATGAGTTCTTATACATCTCATTCCATAGTGTGTGTTCTTGGTGTTTTCTTTCTTAAAAAGTTCCCCTTACTTGTCCTACCTACTCATTCCCCTACAAAATTCTAAATTCAAAACTCATTCATTCAACAAATACTTAATTGAGCTTCTGATATGGCAGGCACTGCTGATAAACCCTAGGAACCAATAATTAACAGAACATTTATCTGCTCAAAGAGTTGAAGACTAATGGGAAGGGAAATTCAAAGCAACATGCATGACCTAAGGTTCTAACATGAGTGAACAACAGAAGATCTGGAAACATTCTTCTATCAGGCAAAGAAGAATAGGAGCTAAATAAGAGCCATATGCAAGGAGCATGTGGACTGTATTCTAATAACAGTGGGGGATGACAATCGAAACAGCAGAGAAGATTGATTCTCTCTTAACACAATGTTGTTGGACTTCAACCAAGGTTGTCCTTAGAAATGACCTTTCTGCAAGTATTTAGTTGCATCACACACTTTTAGAAAATCCAGAGGAGCTCAGTCCTAACCCAGGGAGATGTAAGCAGCTCTTAGACCAAGAGAAGACCCCTGGACAAAGAAACTGGCAAAGAAACAATATATGTCTGGTTCCAGCTGTCACCTTGTGCTTTCCAGCTCCCAGGAACTACTGAGATTATACTGAACCAGATGGCTTCTCTTGGCCCAATTTTCCACAGAGGCCAAACAGGAGATTTTATTCCTTACTCTGTGCTTCAAAAGGCCACAGTGTGTTGCAACTGTTAGGAGGAGACAGGAAATAATAGGGATGTCATTCTTGTCTCCATTTCAAAATCTTGGAGGGAACACTAGGTTTGCATATTTTTCCTTACCCACCCTTCTTCCTCTACTTCCTTGTAAATTTCTGCACAGTCATCAACTTCAAAAGTGTCTGTGCAAAAGACTTCCAGGACAAATGAACAGGAGCAATGAGACCATATGCACAAAAGTGTCTTATGCTTAGGATTGTGTTTGCCCTGAAAGTCTTAGATATATTTAAAACTTTATCTTTGGTTCTGTGTTTTATTTTAGGGCAATGACAGCTAGAACAACCAAACTTGTATCGGAGAATTTGAGGTCTCACTCTAAGTGAGGTGTTCTGCCACTGTCACATGAACTTCTCCTTCAGGTTCCTAGCTGCCCTTGGCCTTGGGCCCACCCAAATGGTCTTTGGAGTCATCGAGGCAGAAGAGTGGCAGGGCCAGACACACGTTCACTCTGAGAGAGAGCAAGTTTCTGCTTAGGGTCCTGAACAACTCAGAGAGTCTGTTCAAACCCTGGAATATTTTGGTGTCACACAGAGCATGATATTAAACAGTAATTAAAAACACCCTAAGAAACCAAGAAATAAATTGCAAAATATAAAGTTGCTTATTTTCTGCATCTTAACTAGGAGATGACATTTTCATTTAGCTCTGGGAACCACAATTCTGTAGACTAGATGGTTATTATTATTTTTTTAGTCCTGAATTGCAAGTCCCTGCCATGCTCAAGGATGCCAGGTTTGATGGGAGTTCCACCTGTTCAATTTTTACTAAACACTATGCTAGGTGTGGGCAGAATTGATTTTAGTCCTGTGGGTCTGTCTCACTTGATCTTATTTTATGCTGTGAATTTTTTTTCCTGGGTTTGCATTGTAAGACCAAATAATGCTATGTTCGTACACAGCAGCAGTCAGCACTTGAATTTGAAGAAATTATTCTTAAACTGAACTTTGTGCAATCTGATAAATATTTAAAGAAAAGGAGAGTTTGCCAAGTCATAGTTTGTGTTTGTGTTCACGGCTATATTTCAGAGAGAAAATTGAAGACACGGGAGGAAGACACAATTGGGAACACAGCTATAAATAAAGATTAATTGCTATTTTTACAAGCAGGCCACTTGCCAGGATAACAAAGACTTCTTTCAAGTATTTTATCATTTGGGTGATTTTGTGTGAGGGAAATCACTATTGAGGAAATGTAATGAAGTGTCTTCAGTTGTGAAATTCAAAAACAGGAAAGAGCTTTGCCCTCTAACATGGGATCAATTAAATCATTAATAAGATCACAGCGATAGAGCCTAGACATATTGATAATTGAAAGATGCCAGCATAATTTTACAATAGGCTCAATCAGGAATGATGTGAATTATTTTAGTCTTTCCAGACAAGGAAAAAATATACCTTATTTTAAATAAATTACGTAAATTAAAATGGCTGGTTATTGAATCAACATTGAATTATCAGTGAGCTTCTTTGACATGTTAAAAATGCATTCAAAGTTTAATTTGTTTGGAATATGTATAGATGAGCATTTCTGACCCTTTGCACACCCAGTTCTAATTATTTTTTATAAACTATGACTTGGGACATTCACCCATTGGCCTTACAAATAAGAAATTCAGGGTGAAAACTCAATCAGCAGTTGCTCAAGGAAATGTAAGCATTACAGTGGGGTTCAACGGTGTCTTAAACCTTGGAAAAAGCTTTAATAAAGTTACAAAATTGTGTTGTCCTCATGCAGGTGTGCTCAACCCCTGGGAGCAGCACAGATGGAAAACAGCAGAACCAAAGTTATCAAAAATCCACATTTAAATCCCCAGGGAGCATGCGGTCAAGGTGAGCCACAGACTTCACATCTGTGACCAGTCTCTGCTGGATCTGTTTTCTTTCTTCTGCATTATTATTGTCTCCCTTAGTAGTGATATTACTCTGTAATCATTGCCTACAGAATTGTAGATCTGGCAATAATTGAAAAATTTATATTATTGGAAATTTCAGAAATAATATTTAGTGTTTCTTAGGTGTCAGGTACCACCATGCACTATAGATGCCACAAAATAATTTCCTTCACCTCTGGACTGGAACAGTGTAAAGAAGATATTGGAAAAGAAACTGGGGGCATGGAGTGAGACAGAGTTAAGGGGGCATGGAGTAGAAATACCAGAAAACAGTGGGAGAGAGAACAACACATACATGGATATGAAAAGTAGTATGCTGAGTGAAATGAGTCAGAGAAAGTGATAGACATAGAATAATCTCACTTATTTATGGAATTGCAGAAAAATAAAAGATAGTGTGGTAATAATATCCAGAGACAGAGAGGAAGGCCAGGAGGACTAGTCCTTGGTAAGAAACTTGCCACAATAGGGGAGCAGTGAAGTCAGGGTAGATAAGGTATCACTGTGACATTGATAGTTGGAATTGATTACTCTACTAATTATTGGATGGTGATAGTGATATGCACAGTACCCCTTCATTAACAATAATGCAAATCACAGTGTCTAAAGGGAGAGGGAGAGAAAGAGGGAAAGGCAGAGGGAGGGAGGGAGAGAGAGAGTGAGTGTGAGAGAGAGTGAGAGAGAGAGAAAGAGAGAGAGAAGAGAGAGAAAAACCTGGACTTTGGTGGTAGGAAATGTTTATGGGTGAAAGGTAGTGTACATTGTAAGACTGAAACTCAATCGTGAACAACTTTTTATCACTGTGTTTAAATACAAAGAAAATTAATTGAAAAAAAAAGAACAACACAGAGGATAAATAGAAAATAGCTTTAAAAGGAAGAAAATCAGTCCAAACCATAGTAGTACAGGTTTATGGCAAGCAAGAATTTTACCAATGAACCACCCATGCACATGTAGTCCAGATTTTTGAAAATGCTCAAACAGAGCAGTTTTACCCTGCCTTTTAAGAGAAAGGAGTAGTAGGTATGTTTCTATGCTTGGATAGAGGTAAACAAGATACATATACATGATGTATACAAATAGTGAGGTAGGTAAAGTTCCCAAAGTGCTGTTGAAAAGATGGTGCAGAACTCTAACTAAAACTGCTTCTCTTGTTTCAAGATCCAATTCAAGTTCATTCCACAATAGTTCTGTGGTTTCCTGTTTTTGTCTATTATGTGTGGCGCTGAAGAGAATAATTAAGAAAACACATACATCATGTATTATAAAAATAATACAGAAGACAGAAGACAAATTACAGATGTCTTTAATTTCTGAATGGAGATTTTCTTCCTAACCTTGCTTATTGAAACTAAAATAATTTTTTTAGTTTATAAAAAGCAACATATTAGATGCTGTTTTATAAAAGTTTGGTTTTTATTTTTACACAAAACTTTACTTCATGGGTAAGGCAGAAAACATTGTTAAGTATCTGTAGTGACTTGGACTGAGGGTCAAAAAATTGAGATACTTTAACAGTATCTCAAGCAAAACAGATCATTATCTTTCTTCCAGCATTAGCCAACTGCCAAAAATGACCTCAACTTACCCATTGAAACAACTGCCTTGATTGTAAACAAAAATTAATTATTACTTTCATTTCCCTTTTTAGCAAAGTATTATTTTATGAAAATTTCCTTTAGGATTTTTCCTACTAGTAAAGAGTAAATTACAAATCTTATTTTCCATTTGGAATAGTTCTTATCCCCTAGGAAAAAATCAATACATCAAAATTAAATTTCAAAACTGCATTAACAGCATCTTTCAGGTCAGGTATTCTAATAGTCTCCTAGTGAAAACCAAATTATAAAGTTATTTTATGTGGACATATAATTATATTTTTTACCACCTATTACTTTACAGTGTACAACAAAGAAGGAATTAAATCTAGTGTAAGAATTCAGTTAAAAAAATAGAAGTGTGCTTATCCATGTCATCATAACACTACAGAATTTAATGATTTCACATAAGCAACAGTTTTAACTTATATTCTATGAATTAAAGTAAGGGTATATAAAGCTTTAGCAAAATAGAAAAATAAAGAAAAGATAAGCTTTTGGATTTAAGTTATTTACCTCTCTAGCACTAAACAATTCCTTAAGACTGGAAAAACTGAAAGAAATGTTAGAAATTTATGAATACAATCCCATTTTAAAAATAAGAGCCATAATTGTTAAATTACAGACATGATCTTATCTTTATATAAGAACCGTTCTTTTCTTAAACCTCCTTCTCTCACTCATATTCCTTCATATGTCGCTTTCAGTATTTCTGAGTTTAACTTTTGGAACAATTCACTTTTACTTACAATATATTTTTGTAGTGTCTACTATTTACATCTTCTACAAGGCTTTGTATCTATTTTATTTCTTGATGTCCTTTTACATCTATATAGAGTGAATAAGGGTTTCCCATAGCATAGAGGCAGCTTTTAATATGGGAAAACAGAGAGGACTTGTTTGAATCCCAGTACTGTTCTGTATTAAAATACAAAGCAGCTATCATGGAACCACAGATAGTACAGGGATAAGGTGAAAGTCTTGCATGATTCCTGACACTATATGGTCTCCCATTTCCAGGTACAACTATGGAGAGCCTTCCCAGCATTGCCAAGATGACCCTGGTAATCCAGGTACATCAAGTCCAAGAGCATGACAGCCTCAGGCTCTTCATTGAATCGTATGATAGTGGACCCAAGAATTACTGGTGAGAACCCCTGGAACACATGAGAACCACATGGGATTCCCTCCATTCAAGTATAAAAATACATCATGGTATTGACCAAGTAATTTTTTCAGGTTGACATTGTCTTTAGAACATATTTCTTTTTTCCTTATTGGGATATAGCAGAGACTACATAACACATTTCTTCATGTCCACCTTTCCATCTAAAATTCAATAACAGTGTCCCCGGTTCTTGATTGCGAGCAATATCACTGGAGACTGCATTTGGTTATGTTAGGTGCAGCTAGGTGTGTATTGGCAGTTCAGGCAGGAAGCTTGACCCAATAGTCTAAATACGGAGGCTTCATGCAATTAGTTACTAAAATAAACATAAGTATCCTTAATTGGGAGAGGCCTGAGTGTATGCATGGATGTATTTTCAGAACCTTAACCACAAATACTTGCATGCTTTAATTATCCATGGTCAAACTACTATCAGAACTTTTTTTTGGAGAGAGAAAGATGGTGAGGATTGTGAGGAAAAAAAAAGAAAACTGACCCCATTTATATAATTTTTGTTTTAAAATATCTGCTATAATAATTTACCTTTATTATTAGTTATAATTATTCATTTATTTTTCTATGTCTGGTTTCTAAATTAAATTTTGTGTATATATGTTTGGGGAAAAGCATAATATATACAAGGTTTGGTAATGTCCCTGGTCTTAGGCCTCTATTCAAAGTCCCATCATTGATTATATCTGACTAAAGAAATACCACTACAGTTGTCATTGGATCTGGAGCTGTACATCAAAAACCTAAAGAATAACAGAGGGGATCTTGGCTCATTATGTACCCTTGATCAGAAGATGCTCTTTACAAAACAGAATTCAAGATGGTCTCTCTTGATTGTCGTTTGCCTTCAATTACTTTTTTTTTTGTCTGCCACACCTGGTGATGCTCAGGGGTTACTCCTGGTTTTGGTATGGGATGCTGGAGGAAAGAACTGCTGTCCATCCTAGGCTAGTGTACGCAAGGCCTTACAGCTTGCTTTACTGCTTCAGCCCTCAATTTTTTTTTTTTTGGTTCTTCAAAGCTACTCTTTTTACATTAGATATTGAACTCCAATAGTAAAAATATTTGCCAGTTAAAAACACCACTTTAATATATCTTCAAGATGAATTCAGTTCAAGTTTATCCAACAATGTTGGAGGATTTTCACTTTGAGATATCATCAAATTTCTCCCTTCATCTTTTGCAGTCAGCACTTGCTAGTATTATTGTTGATCTTTTTTGTTTGTTTATTTGTTTTTTTTGGGTCACACCCAACTGCAATCAGAGGTTACTCATAGATCTGCACTCAGAAATAACTCCTAGCAGGCTTGAGGGATCATATGGGATACCAGGAAGCTAACCTGGGATGGCCGTGTGCAAGGCAAACTCCCTACTGCTATGCTATCTCTCTGGCCCATGTTGACCATTATCTATTCAATGCGTAGGGTTTTTGTAGGTATTTCATAACAATTTTCATCACAGAATATTCACACCCAAAATTTGTATATTCACAATAAACATGCATGTGTACTTTATTTATGTACTTAAACATAGTGGAGTAAGTACGCTATGTTTATGGGAAAACATTGTACGGATTGGCTTTATTTCTTTAATGTACAGTATTTTCCAGCATATAAAATGACTTTTTAACCCATGAAAAACTTATTAAAAGTATAGGATCATCTTATAAGCCGGTATAGGGCATGCTGAAACTTATTCCAGCTTCAGGGATGAGTGAACCGTCTCCCAATCTCCTTTACCTTCGGCATCCCTCTGTTCAGCTTTTATGGGACACAGAGGAGGTGCTCTGTCTCCCTCTAGCTGTCCTATTAATCACTGCATCCCAGCCAGGTGCTCTTGGAGGAGCCCTCTCTTGGCTCTCAATGTAGATCATTGTTTTATGTTTGCATGTTTGATGACAAATAGCCTTATGTTTAAAAAGTTTTCCAGCTAAATACATGCATGACATAAGCATTTGCATTAAAGTTTTCATATTTAAATCAAATCTTACACTTTTTAATTTCCACTTGGTGTGCATTAAAAGAAAGGTAGCCTTATCCGGCGCATATAGTGCCAAACCTTTATTTTAACAGGAAAAGTAAGGGGTTGTCTTATATACACAGTCGTCTTATATGCTGGAAAATACGGTATTTACCTTTAGAAAGGATTTATTTAACTGAGAAATAATTTAGTTGAGAATTTTTAGTAAAGAAATCTGAGGATGGCATTGGAAATTCTTTTGCTATTTGCAATAATTAAAGTACTAGGTAGTGCTCCCAAGGTTGAGAGAAAGATGATCTTCCCATTTCTTATAGCATATCTGATTTAGAAAGACAACTTAAAGGGTTTTATAGGATCCACAACTACCTCATAAAGCTTTAGGGCAATTAAAGCAGGAAATATAAGAACCTTGCTCAAGTAACATTCATTACACCAAATACAATTTGGTTTGCTTTCTATTTCTAATTTCAGTTTTTATCACCAAGAAATAAAATGAAATTAAAAAGCTTTATTCCTTTGAATCTTACTGCAAGATTTCAAAGTGACTCTACACGGGAATCAGCTATGCTTACATTTGTTATACTGAATTAGTAATGACTCTCAGTAATGATGTAAATAATAGCTAAAGTTTGTTGGAAACGTTTTATGCAGCAGCCATGGAGGAGGTATCTCAGAATATTATTGTAGCACTTCTATTATTACCCTGATTTTACAAATGAGCAAATTAAAAAGTGTGAGCACTAAGAACTGTGACCAAGACCACATTGCTAATAAGGTGCTTCATCTACAGGAATCTAAAAACCTCTTTAACCTTTACTCTAGACTGCTTTCAATGGGGCTTATCCACTAAGTAAATTTGAAATCTGTATTTTTTTTACAAGACATATGAATTAAAGATGGCAAAGGGCTCAAGTCACTGGATAATGACATAATTTTCACTTTATTTTGCTAGGAGGCAACAGCAAGTATTTGTTGCTCTTTTCTCTACCTCTAAACACAAGCAAGTTAGATTTTTAGAAAAGACCATGACAAATAACTGAATGCAGTATGGATCAATAAAGCAGCTGCTGTATAACAGCCTTGGGCCCCGGAATTTCTGCTAAACTATCAACATCTAATGCCAGAGTGTGCTTTGAAGGATGAAAGTCAGACTGGTATCTTGAAAGTAATTTTCTTTTTGTATGTCAGTGATTGAATTTGGGTCAGTTTTCCAAATTGTTTAATAAGCCAACACCAAAATGTGATTACTCATATATCTAGTAAACAAAGCCATGATGATTCACAGAGGTGCAAATGCAATGTAAAGAAGAAAAGTATCCTTGTTCAGTGATAATCACATTTCCATATTCAGTAAATTTTGCATCAAACACAGTGAGATGTGATATTGTTTTTATGAATTGTGTATTGTTTTATATATATTTGACTATGTGGATTTATATGTATCATCTTTCTATATACTTTATGCATATGAAGGATTTTAAAAGATGAAAGTACAAAAAGAACATTTTTGTTCATAATATTCCCTTCCAAGTTATAAGGCCAATTCTCATATTTTGGAGTAGCAAAACAGGATATTGAAAAGGAAATGGTGAGCATGTTTATAGCCTTTCCAGAGAACATCACATATGAGAGACATGAGCTAAATTCTCTATCCTGTTGGAACTTTGTGATTTTTGGTTGTGACAAGTCATTTGACTATTGGATTCCTCTTAATGAAAGCAGGTTCATTTTGTTTTGGATTTTTCTTTTTCTCAGATATTTCTTAAATTATTTTCTTTTAAAATTCTAAACAATATAGGACCTTTTCTGTTAATGTTTTTATTATGATCTTCCTGTAATAGTAAACATATTGCTTCAGATGTTCTATCTGCCAGTAAGTGATAGAAATGGTTTCATCCTAAAATCATGGTTGGCCAGAAGAAGAGGAGCTAGGGAAGTAATGGGGAACAAGGGTTGCAATTTTGGTTTTTCTAGTGATGTGGGTAAGGGGTATAACTGTATGTCCAAGGCTCAGACTTAGGAACGCTGAAAACATAAAATAATCTAAGCTGCAACTATTGGATTTTGTAATATGCCTATCAAGGTGGCAGTCAAGGAGTTAGGGATTGAGGGATGGGTGGATGGGAGCACTGGTGATCGAAGTTGACACTGGTGCTTGGATTGGTATTTAAATAAAAACCTAAACTCATCTATTTATAACGTTGTAATCACAGTTCTTTCACTAAATAAAAAATTTAAAAACAGAATATGGCTGTCAACAAGTTCCAAGTGATAATAATTTTATTATGTGGTATTTTAGTTTCCAATTTTTTTTTTACAAATTAAACTATGTTAACAATGACAACTCTCAGGGAATCATGGTAGATACTAATTTTGTAATTTTTAATCATGCACAAAATACATTTAGAAAGATTTGCTTAAGGAGAAAAGTATGAATATGGAAGATCTCTAAATTACTTTAGAAAAAAATATAAAACATATTTTTCTCTGTGTAGAAAATAGGATTCCACACAAGAATTACATGTTATTCCTGCTATGGTGGTTCAGTCAAGAGAAATGCTGGGAGCAACATTGAAAAACATTCTTAGCAAGTGCCAATGCACTTAATTTACCCCTTCACACCATCACATTTTATTGTCTTTCTAATGTGTATAAGTAACTTATGTCATTAGTAATCTGTGAGCCTTCATTAGTGGACATATTAACTGATGTTTTAGTTATTAGATAAAAAGACTTTGAGAAATATCTGTATACAATTATATACTATACACATTGCGTTCTGTTCTTGCTGATCTAAAGTACTGATAACAAAAACATTTAGAAAATGCAGAAGTAACTCTTGCTTCTATATTGTTTACAGCAAGGGCTTTGGAATTGTACAAAGAATATTAGCATGACTCCTGAGTAAATATGTTGGGCAAATTCCAAATCATTCTCATACTATAGAAATAATTCCTGAAAGTATAGTCTTTCCAAATCATTCTCAAGATTTGATTCAACTATAGCTTTTAGATATCACACTTTCTCCAAAGGGATTAACAGCTCTTTTGGCAAATTACTAATTCTAGATATGTGATAGAAAGTTTCACTGACCCTCAGTGAGTTTATTCCTAATATTCCTAATACGATATCATATTCCTAATATGATAGAAAATGATAGTTCTTGTGAAAAGGATAGAAGAACTAACTTGAAAGGACTTGCATTGTCAATGATGTGATCAATAGAGTAGCCAGAGAATAATAGACGCAAATAGCTAAAATATGCCCAAATCTTAAAACCTCCACAGGCTCATAATGATTATTAATTTGTGCAATCAGAAAGAGCTAACTGACAAGTAATTAAACCATTTGGAACTATTGGACATATCTAAGGAACCTATAATGCAATCTGTCCCTTTGGAATTATTTTAGGATAGTACCAGCTGAGACAAGAAAAATTATTGTTGTCTTTACATATGAATCAACTAAATTATCAAAGAGATAATAAAAGAGAGAATATCTCAGTGGAAATGATTATAGGGTTAAATGTCAGAAGAGAGAACTAGGAATCCATAACTAAAGGTTAGACTACAGGTCTCACTTGCCTTTTGATGTGATGTGATACAATGTTCATCATTTAGCCCAAAAAGTAATCTTTCCCAAAACATAAATGTGAACTCAATGTACATCCATAGGACATAAGAAGGGAAAGTTAGAGCATGAATTTCATATCACTGCAAGGAAACAAAAGGGATTCCCATGCAAAGACAAAAAGAAACAAAGATCAAAGAGAGCCTTAGGTTGCTTTGTTCTACACTATATGATATGAGACATAATAATTGAATTTTTATTACCTTATTTCTGGTCTTCTTGAACCCACAATCAACTTTAAAAAGACATGAAACAACTCTAACTGTCTGATTATTGATGGCTCTACTAAATAAAATAGTATCATTATGACTTCTTTTAAAAGATTATGTTTGGAGACACATATTGAAGCATTTAAGGGTAGATGGTTTGACATTGGGGCTTGTTTTAAATCTGTAATCAAAATATTAATAAGTAGATAGACATACAGTTATAAATCAAAATGTCAAAGTTGATAATAGTGAAAGATGTGAGAAGAGTCTACGGAAATTCTCTTAACTAATTCACATTAACTGATAACTATTTTTCTATTGCCCCAAGTTTGGACATATAAGTATTTTTCAGATAAAAAAAAACAGTAGTATGTTAAGAATTACATGAAGGTAAGAAGCACTCATTGTTTATAATCATCACATGTAACTTTTTAGTTTTATATTTCTACCCAAAATAGAATGGACCTCAAAATGTAGCATTTTATGTTACAAGTTCTTGGTACCATGTATCATATACAACCAGTAGGCAGAATATATTGAATGTCACTGAATTTCATGCCTGCCTCAGACTATTAAAGCATAAAACTCAAAATTTAAAGAAATCTGTCTTGCCACATCATTTCTCCCCATGATACGGTGTTTTTCTTTTCACTGAAAACTCTTAGGATTATGGTCTGCAATGAAATAACTCCTTCAGAATTTTCCACAGCTCCTATGTATTAAATTGCTGTTTTCAATGTTACTCATAACAAAGTATCAGAATCCAGGTGGCTTGAACAATAGAAATGCATTTCCTTATAGTTGCAGAGCCTGGATGAAAGTCAAGTACAAATGGTGGACAGGACTGAGGCCTTTGGTCCTCTTAATAGGATTTGTAGTGATGATTTTCCTGCAGTGACCAGGTGTATCTATCTTTCTTCTTTGTATGTATCTGTGCCCTAATCTTCTCTTGCATGAATATAAAAAAATTGGATAAAGCCCCACACAGAGACCTCATTTTCTCTGAATTACCTCTATACTCCCCACCCGCATATCTTCTAGCCCTGAAAACTGATACATTCTGAGATACTGGAGTTTAGAAAATCAATATGTGAATTTGGTTGAGATAGGATTCAACTCATGTTATCCAGAATGGCCATAAATGTAACGAAAGCAAGATTTAAGAGAACTGAGATTTCCTGAAAGATAGTTGAAGTTGGCAGAAGGGAAAATAGGATTTAGGCAACAAAAGAAATCAGTGTTTAAGAATAGAGACTTTTCAACTAGCGTCAAATTTTAGTGTTCTGACACTACACAAATGAAAACCAAAAGGCTGGACTTGAATATCTACTTCATTTGCAAAAGATCACTTAAAACTTCAAAAAATCATTATATTATTTGACATTCAACTGCAAGTGATAAGCTCACCGTGTAAATTTAGCTGTGCCTCTTTTGTTATTCATCCATATCCTATTACGCCCTATCAGGACTTGGTTCTTGGTACTGCAGGCTTTGAAATTTCCTTGTGCTTTCATTGAATCACTCATTTTATTACTTTTCATGATGTTGGGCTATTCTTCCTCTGTATGCTTTTGGTAGCTGAAACCTTACTGCCCCTCTGTGCTTTCCTCAGCTGTCCTATTACTAGGAGATTAAAGGGAACATTCTAATAGGGGTATGTTATTTACTGTGAACAAATAAAATTCTTTCTATAGAGGTGGGCGAAGTATGAATGATAAGCCTATCGATCAATTGCAGAGCTTGTTGGATTTAAACTGAATTGACACAAACAATGATTCTGATTTAGGAATGAATTTAGCTAAGCCTCACTTTCGTCTGGAATTGCCAGTGACTGCATGTGATGAAGCAAATGTTTGATGGGCTTGCTAATTTGACTCTCAAGATTAATCGGGTACTTTGTGAGGAACTAATAAATATGTAAAAGCAAAATAGGAAGTTAACTCTGAAAGCAAAAACTCCACTATTTTTGTATGGATAAATCAGTCTTCATCAGTAGCAATCACTAAGATTAATATTAATTATAATCAATATAAAAGAGACAGATTACCTCTGTCCGTTTCTTTAACTCTTTCTTTTACACTCACACTATTATAGATTTGAAAAGAGAAAGTTACTCCCTGTGAGAAAATTGTTTACCTGTGTTAGGTAAATGAAGTCTTCTAGGGTACTAAGCTAATCACTTAGTCAATTATATGTTCTTAGTATAATGTGGAACTAGTTATTTTTATTTTATTTAATAAGATAAGATAGAGTACCCTAAATAAACATATTGCAATTTTAACTTTTAAAAATTAAGAGTGGAGCCAGGAGTAACCCCTGAGCACTGCCGGGTGTGACCCAAAAACCAAAAAAAAA